>JARHVA010004911.1:255000-302500 GCA_037957365.1 Torreya grandis | reverse complement strand
AAAGAATCAAATTTTGCATGTTGCCTTGGTTTTGTGGCCCATTGGTCATATTTATGGACTACGTCCCTAGGTTTGGGTCCTAAATCCAATGAATTCTTATCAAACCACCACTTTACTACTTGATATTAGACAATCCTTGTATCACCTGTTAGTTCCCCTTACTCATAGAGTTTGAGTAAATATAAGAGCCTTAAAGAGATATTGTTTGGGTATTTCTGATGACACTAACATCACCACTTTACAACATGGGAAGTAGAGGCATCTCTATGACCTCTTCCTTAAGGATATATTTGAGGAAGTGTGCCTTATCTCTCAAGGAGTCCCATGCAATCTAGAGGCTATAGGTGCTATAGATAGTGGCTTTAGGATCATATAGAAGTCAAACCATTGCCTTGATATTGTCTACATTGATCTTAACCTTTATATGGGCATTACCAATGATCATGTTGGCATTATCATCATAGCTCTCTACATAGAGAACAATGACCTTGGGGCATGGTTATACATATGGCACCATGTGTTGTACCAGTGTGTAATCCCATATTCTACATTTGAAAGAGTTATACTATTTCCTACTGATCATGTCAAACATCTTGGCATGGGTACCCTCTCTTAGATTCTTGGGATTTTGGGCTAACTTAGGGTCGAATATGTCATCCATGAAATTAGTTACCAAAGTCTTGTCCTTGTAAGGCCTCTTGGTTACCTTATTAGTATTTAGCACTTTTTCCTTCTCTTAGGTAGGGGTTGAAGTGTATGATTTTTTCATGCTATACTTAGGGGGTGGATTTCCCCTTTAAGGTATCTCCTTGGAGATACCTTTCAAATAGGCACAAGAATGGATTTCTCTTGTAAGGAACAAGTGGAATTTTTCTTTGCAAGGAAGGCACTACTAAGTGATATTTGGAAATATTTTGTAATAACTTTAATGTATCTCTTAGGATATACCTTTAAAATATTCACAAGAGTGGATTTCCCATTCAAGGTATTTCCTAGGAGATACATTTCAAATAGGGATAAAAGTGGATTTTTCCTTCAAAGAACAAGTGCAATTTTGATTTATATGGAAGACATTAATGGGTGATATTTTGAGGTATCTCCTAATAAATACCTTTCATAAATGCAAAAGAGTGGATTTCCCTTCAAGAGATCTCATAGGAGATACCTTCCAAATAGGCACAATAGTGGATTTTTCCTTTAAGGACCAAGTGGAATTTTCATGGAAGGCACACTAGGTGATATTTTGAAGGCCTTTGTAATAAATTAACTTATATATTATGATATGCCTTTCAAACATGCACAAGAGTGTATTTTTACTTCAATATATCTCATAGGAGACACCTTTGAGGAAGACATAAGAGTGGATTTCTCCTAGAAGGAATAAGTGGAATTTCTTTTACATAAAAGGCACTACTGGGTAATACTTTGAAGGCCCTTGTAATACCTTCAATGTATATTTCAGGATATACATTTCAAACATGCACGAGATTGGATTCACCCTTCAAGGTATTTCCAAGGAGATACATTTCAAACAGGGACAAGAGTTGATTTATCCTTCAAGGAACAAGTGCAATTTTCATTTACATGGAAAGCATTATTGGGTGATATTTTGAAGGCCCTTATAATAACTTCAAGGTATATCCTAGGGGATAAATTTCAATCACAAGATTTTATTTTTACTTCAAATTATCTCCTAAAAGATACATTTCAAATAGGTACAAGAGAGAATTTCTCCTTCAAAGAACAAGTGGAATTTTCCTTTACATGGAAGGCACTAATAGGTGATATTTTAAAGGCCTCTATAATACCTACAAGGTATCTCCAAGGAGATACCTTATAAACATGAACAAAAGTGGATTTCCCCTTAAATGTATAAACTAAGATACCTTTCAAATAGGTACAAGAGTAGATTCCCTATTCAAGGTATCAGAATTAAAAGGCACCACCAGATAGATCATTATGAATTGAGGGTCATGAGGTGGTGAGAAACAAATGAGTCATCATGCAAAGCTGAATTATGTGATTCTATGAGGTAATTAAAAGGTGCCATGTATCCAAATTTCAAGCCAACTAGATAGCTTGGTCATATTCATGCCAAGTGAGTACTTATTTGTATTTGAGGTAGTAGCCACATGTCAAAAGTTAGAAATATTTAACTTTAAATATAAAATTTATGAAATATCAAATTAAAATTAAAGCTAAATTTAATTATGGAGTGATTGATTACTAAAATAAATAGTTTTAATTTTGAAAAACGTGCCCATTAATAGGGCATGAAGTAAGATCTCCATTACCATTGCATTAATCAAGCTTGCCAAAATTTCTTCTATGCATTCATCCTACATTAAGATAGTATACGATCACATCAATCAAATTTCTAAAGCCATGGCTAAAGTAGGAATGTACACAAACACCAAATTAAAATATGTCCTATTTCTCTATAAATATGGGACAAAATCTAGCTCAACCATTACCTCCATCAGTAGATCCCCAAAGTGTTTCTTCAGAAAAAGACAAGGATGAAGTAGAAGTAATTAGCTACAAATACATACAAACAACACCATATATATATATATATATATATATATATATATAAGGTGATAAATATATATAATATTTTTGTAATAAATTAGGTGATTTATATGTATAAGATGCTTTATACTTTTATATATAAATAAAGTTTGAATAGACTAAAATTTTGCTCTAAATTCTTAAGGTTTAGCTCTGAAGACTAGTGACTTAGCTCCAAATACTGATAGCTATGCTCCTAATATGAGAAATTATGAATGAGTGGGAAGAATCCACATTCATGATTGATAATCAAAATAATTCCATTAGAACAAAAATATCATAATCCAAAATTTGATGTGATGGTGTTTTCAAATGATCTCCAAAAGAATTGATGTGATGATATTTTTTGATCATGTTTCAAAATGGTATTTTCAAATAATATTTATGTAACTATGTTTTTAATAGAGGGTATTTCAAAAATATTTGGTATGACACACAATTATTTATGATTATTACTCCCACTACTGCCAATAATGACCTTTATGACACACATAACTACTTGATCAGATAAAGCACCTTCCCATTATAACTCACATGCTCTAAAGAGATATCCATAATTTAAGTCATCATTCTTGTCATAATCACATCATATAACTTTCTTTACTATTCATGTTTGCATTGTTCATTCTAATAATTACTATGTCATATCTATAAACTATCACTTCCCCTATACCCTATGTGAATTCGTACTCTATGTTTTTATAGCTAGTCATATTTGTAATTAAATAGTGCTTGCTTAGAAGATGGGTGGGAGAAAGGAAAAAAGTGAACTAGAATCCTCTGATGCATGGCTACAAGATGAAGTAGCTAGAAACATCTTTAAAATAGCAGGTTACTGAATCTATTATAAGTGGTTTAGGGATTGCATGAAGAAATTATGGAAGAATTATATGAGAATTTTGATGAAGATAATGATATTATCAATGGGAAGAGCATTCTAGTGAATCCCTCTATAATCATTCTTCTATTTGGTATTTTTGAGAAGGGAATAGTTGACATTGAAAAGATCAATTTTTTAAACCTAATTTTTATGTTTTTTAAAGGAAATGAGCCATACCCTAGACTATCCAAATCCCCACAAGGAGTGGCCAATGGAATTATGTGCTAAAGTATTCCTCAAACTTGGAAAAATGGTGTTTTATAGAAAATGAAATATATCACTTGTGATGGTTAGTTTAAAGTAGTGGGTGGAGATGCAATGAGACTCCTTCATTTGGGGAAAGGAGCTGTTCGAGAAGAATTTATGATCAAGTAATATTTTAATAGACCCAAGAATTGATTAATTTGAAAAATTCTCTTGCTATCAAGGACACTTAGATTACTAATTTTTATAAGTTTCTTTCTATCAAGGACACTAATATTATTGATTTACAAAATGCTAATGTTGATAAGCGTAATCTGATTAATAATCTAGAGAAAGTATTTATGATACAAATATAATGATTGCCTGACATACTAATAGAATAATAGATATCAACACTCAAAATTCTATGTTAAAATCCTCTATTTAGTCCATGTAAAGAGAAACACAAGATATTTTAGTTTAGACAGAGATTCCAATAAGAGTTGTTTCTTCTTTCCCTATTCCATTACATGAAATAATCTTTGCTTAGCATATCACCTAGAAGAAAATTCAAAAAATGAAGGATGAAAATGCCAAACTTAAGGAGGAATTTGAGAAGCAATTGGTAGGATCTCAACTGTAATTTCAAAAAGCATAGGTTTCTATCTGGCATATTTGTGTTATTTCTGAGAAATTATTAGCATGCAGATAGCCTTCATTAGTTTATGTTTTTTTCTTACACGAGAAATTTTATAATGGTAGATTCAGTTGATTTCCCTTGGTTTTTCACATATAATTGAAGATGAACATGTATTTATTTAAATTTTTCTAAAGAGAACTAAAGAAATGTAATATTCCATTCGTGAGTTTATACTTTCAATTTATTATTAAGATATCAATTTGGTTTTTTGATAAATTAAATTGTTAGAGAGACATAATTGCATGCCTTTCTCTCCACTATAAGGAACCAAATGGCATAGTAACAAGCCAATAATATATTTTTGGAATTATAAAGAACCAATGGGTTATGCATGAGACCACAATTTCTAGAAGCAAAGAAAATTATTTCTTCTTTTCAACCACTGTATCATATGTATATGAATAACAAGTATAAAGAGCTATTGAGTTATAATACTATTGATTTTAGATATTTTCTAAAAGACCATTATGCCAATGGTTTGAAAACAAGTCTTTCCAGGTGGGAGAAATTTCCTATTGAGTTGAAGCGCAGTGAAGTCCTCAGCCCCACCAATATTAAATGGAGTTTAAGAAGAGCCAAAATAGTTTTATAGATATTCACTTAGTGCTTAGAGGAAATACATTTAGATGTATAGATTTAGATGAGGTTTAGGCCTCCTATCATTTGTGATGTTGGAATTCTTAAGTAGAAGTTGAATTTGAAGCCTAGGTCCATACAATTATCAGAGATCTTAGATTCTTACCAAGGGGCTACCATGACTGGGGCCATCATTTTAAAGTTTATGATTTGAGTCAGAGGTTTGAATCAAAATTTTTGGATTAAGGATCAGTCATCCCACTTTTTTACAAGACGACATGCAAAAAGTAAAGTGTGGGGGAAAAATGATGAGCATTTCATATATCTCATCATAATTATATAAATTGTCCCTAAAGTGCAACATTTGGTTATATATTATATTGCATTTAATAGTTAAAGTCTAATCTAAGTAGGATATGAATGCAATTTATTCATTGTTTGTATGTAATTTATTGTTGATTACTTACCTTGTTATTATGTCTTAATTGGATGAATAGTTTATTTTTTAGTATAGCAACACATCCCATGGATGTGGTAATTTTGAATAGAGTAACACATCCAAAGGATGGGGTAATTTTAAGTACAATAAAACATCCCAATGAGGGGTAATTTCGAGAAGGAAACACATAGTTTTTACAACTCTTTCAGCTAAAATTTTGAGGATTTGACAAGCGAGATCCGATGAGTGTTCGATCCGATGATTGAAAACTCAAAGGACACTCCAAAGATGATCCATAATTGATCTAAATATTCTATAGTTGTGCTCCAAAGACATACACAGGATGCTCTGAATATCTATATAGGTTGATCAAAAGACATGTATCATATGTTCTAAAGATATCTAGATGTGCTCTGAAGACTAAAAAAATTATGTGTAATACATGCTATTGAGAGGAATTAGGACCATTTTACTATAAAAATTTTGTTTTAAAAAAAATAAAGAATTGATTGGATGCAAATGATAGCCTGCAACCAAAAAAAAGATCAACCATACAAATCTTCAACCCCCTACTGCTTCCCACCCCTCAAAAACTTTTCCCTAAACAATAAATGCTCCTATATAATAGGTGCAGATATTTTATAAGCAAATTTTAATATATAATGATGCATAAGACCCCTCTACCCAATAATATTGATGCATGAAGGAAACATTTACCACCCCAAAAAATAATGCTAGGTTTTATTCAATCATTCATTTATTAAATTTTACGATGTGACATGAGGGAAAAGTTTGCCACCCAAAAAATGACTTTTTAACTTAGTCTAAAATGGAAAAAATTCAAATCAAATAATAATAACCTAAAATAGGCCAAAAATGACTTTTCAACTCAGTCTAAAATAGAAATAATTTGTAGCATCAAAACAGAGCTAATAGACAAATGATGTGATAGGATAGAGACGGTGGAACCATTGAAACCCTCTTGCATCACGACACTTTTTTACTATGATTATTTGCTTATAGTTAATAAAAAAATGTCTACTTTTATCTCACATTCACCATTTAGGTCCTTACTGAATATAAGTAAGAACTAAACAATCCTAATCTCCATCATTTCCTTTTCTTTGCCATTTCATTAATTGCTTACAGGTAATAAAAAATTCTACTTTCCCCTCACAATCACCATTTGGGTCCCTATTGAACACAAGTAAGCACACAAAAATATTAATATCCACCATTTTATTATCTTCCATTTCATTATTTGGTTACATTTAATAAAAAAATGTCTACTTTCTCCTCACACTCACCATTTGGGTCCTTATTGAATATAAGTAAGCCCTAAACAATCCTAATCTCCGCCATTTCATTATCTTGACCATTTCATTATTTGCTTATAATTAATTAAAAAAATGTCATATTTCCCCTCACATTCACCATTTAGGTCCCTATTGAATATAAGTAAGCACTAAATAATCCTAATATTTGCCATTTCATTATCTCGGCCATTTCATTATTTGCTTATAGTTAATAAAAAAATGTATGTTTTTATATCACATCCACCATTTGGGTCCCTATTGAATACAAGTAATTGATAAATAATCCTAATCTCTACCATTTCATTATCTCAGCCATTTTATAACAAAAATCTAGGTTTATCTATACTCAGTGATTTCATAACTTAAAGCAGTAAACAATGAATAAAAGGTTCATGTCAAGCGAAACAAATCACACATTTTAGATACATTAAAATGATACATTACATAGATTAAATACCTGACAAGAAGCACCTACAAAAATGAGAGTGAAAAATAAGGTCAAAGCTTCCACCACTAATGCCACACATACAAAAATGATAGTGAAAAATATGGTCAACCCTTCCACCACTAACGCCATAGTTAACCTAACAGTCAATAAAAAAATGTTTTTTATCCTTCAAAAGGGAGAGAGAAAAATTGATAAAAAATAATGGAACAAGAAAAATATAAACTTAACCCTAATTTCAAAGCATGCGAGAAAATTATTTTAAAAAAATATTTATATATTTAAATATATTAAACAATTATGTACATTATTTAATAAAAAGATTTAATGATTTAAACGTAAATAAATAATAAATAATAAACTCAATTTTTTAATATAAAAATATTTAAAAATATTTATTTTTTATTATAATTATTCTAATTAAAAAAATTTATTCATATTTGTTCATTAAATTACATGATTAAACTATGTAATAAGGATTTGACTCCTTAATTTTTAGTCCCCATAAAATAACATTGAGATAATCTAATTTACCAATTCAAATACCTATGAGAGCGAGTCATCATTCTTTAACTAACAAAATTTTAATATTTGGAGATGAATTCAACCCCAAAATGGTAATTAAAATAAATGACACAAATTCATAGCTAGTAACTCAAAACCTAGACTTGGAAAAGGATTTTGTGAGGTTATCTAAATTAGGTTATGTGAGGTCATAAGTAGCCTACACCTTACCAATCTATAAACATTAACTTTTCATTCATGACAACAAGCCATGTGATATCTCAATGCAAATTTAGGGTTAAACATTTTGGCCAACAACACATTTAGTACTTTAACTTTGAAGCCCAATATTGGGGTCAAAACCAAGGAAGTTGCAATTTTGAATAGAGATTTTACTAATTATTTATAAATAATAGACTCTTACATAATAAGAAGAGTTTCATCAACATTTATTGAAGATGTAAAATTAAGCAAATTGTCTAATAGGGATTTGACTCCTTAATTTTACCCACCACCCCTAGGAATTATACCTTTGAGATAATTTAATTCACCAATTCAAATACCTATGAGGGAGAGTTACCTTTCTTGAACTTACAAATTAATTTTTGGAGATGAATTCAACCCCATAATGGTAATTAAAATAAGTGACACAAAATCATGCCTAGTAACTCAAAAACCTCTCAAAAAAGGATTTTGTGTGCTTATCTAAATTATGGTTATGTGAGGGAATATTAAGTAGTCTACCTCAGAACACTTACTAGATATAGTATTTATATATAGAGACTTTGAATCCATTTATATCTATTTGTATCTAAATTTATATTTGTACAATTTAGGGAATTTCATTCCAGTAAAATAGCAACAGACTCATCACAACAAATTACACTTGATGGGTCTCCTACCATGGGTTTTTGGATCACATCCAGGGGATCATCAAAATTAGAAAATGTTCAATAATCTACTACAAGACCATAGTAAAATGAAAATTATAGAAGTTAAAATATGTAAATATAAGTAAAATTATCATCATTGAGCTTTGGAAATGATGGTAATGATTTGAAAATAATTATTAGGCTCTTGCATAATAAGTGGAGTTTCATCCACATTTTTTGAAGATGTAACATTAATATTAATTATTAGGGGAAATAAGTGGTGGTGGTATAATAGTGGGCATATACATTGAAATATATGGTGTCTTCTGAACATATATGTCCACTCCAAATTTTTATCATATTTCTAAACCCAAAATTCTTCTTGGTTACTTCTAATTTTTAATGCCATTGTAACAAAAGCAATTTCTTCATTACAATCATCAAGACAAAACCTGATCACCCACGGTTTTGCTACTTATCTAATGAATATAAATGCCCCCTAATCGAAACCAAGGGAGTTGTAATATTAATGTAGAGATTGTGTTAATGATTTAGAAATAATAGGATTTTGCATAATACGTGGAGTTTTATCTAATATTTTTGAAGATGTAACATAAGTAAATTGTTTAAAAGGGATTTAACTCCTTAATGTTTATCCCCCTCCAAGAATTATACCTTTGAGATAATTTAATTCACTAATTCAAATACCTATGAGGGTGAGTTGCCTTTCTTGAACTAACAAACTAATATTTGGAGATAAATTTGAAGCCATCATGGTAATTAAAATAAGTGACACAAAATCATACCTAGTAACTTAAAGACCTCTTGGGAAAGGATTTTGTGTGCTTAGCTATTTAATTATAAAATAGAAATAGAATCGTTGCAAAAAATTACACTTGGTGGATCTCCTACCATGGTTTTGTGGATCACATCCAAGGGATCATGAAAATTAGAAAATGATCAATAATCCACTAAAACCCCATAGTATAATGAACATTATAGGAGTTAAAATATCAAAATAGAAGTAAAATTATCATCATAGAACTTTGGAACTAATGGTAATTATTTAAAAATAATTATTAGTCTCTTGCATAATACGTGGAGTTTCATTCACATTTTTTGAGGATGTAACATATTAATTATTACAATAAACAAGTGGTGGTGATATAATAGTAGGAATACATATTAGAATAGATGGTGTCTTTAGAACATATATGTTTACTTCAATTTTTTATCATATTTATAAACCTAAAATTATTCTTGGTCACTTCTAATTTTTTTAACATGATTGTAATAGAAGAAATTTCTCCATTGCAATCACCAAGATAAAACTTGATCACCCACAACTGTGCTCCTTATCTAGTGAATACAGATGTCCCCTGATTAAAACCAAGGGAGTTACGATTTTGATGTAGAGATTGTGTTAATGATTTATAAATAATAGACTCTTGCATAATAAGTAGAGTTTTATCCACATTTTTTGAAGATGTAACATAAGAAAAGTTTCTAATAGGGATTTGTTTCCTTAATGTTTGGGCCCCCCTCCAAAATTATACCTTTGAGATATTTTAATTCACCAATTCAAATACCTGTGAGGGTGAGTCACCTTTTTTGAAATTACAAACTAATATATGGAGATGAATTTGACCCCATAATGGTAATTAAAATAAGTGATACAAAATCATACTTAGTAACTCAAAGATCCTTTGGGAAAGGATTTTGTGTGCTTATCAATTTAATTATAAAATAACAAGAGACTCATCATAAAAAAAATACACTTGATGGGTCTCCTACCATGGGTTTTTGGATCACATCCAGGGGATCATCAGAATTATAAAATGTTCAATAATCTACTACAAAACCATGGTACAATGAAAATCATACAATTTTAAATATGGAAATAGAAGTAAAATTATCGTCATGGAACTTTGGAACCAATGGTAATGATTTATAAATAATTATTAGGCTCTTTCATAATAAGGAGAGTTTCATCCACATTATTTGAAGATGTAACATTATTAATTATTATAAGAAACAAGTGGTGGTGGTATAATACTAGGAATACAAATTGGAATAGATGGTGTCTTTCGAACATATAAGTTCACTTCATATTTTTGTCATATTTATAAACCCAAAATTCTTCTTAGTCATTTCTAGTTTTTTTAACATCATTGTAACAAAAGCAATTTCTCCATTGCAATCACCAAGACAAAACCTAATCCCCCATAATTGTGCTCCTTATCTAGAAAATATAGATCCCGTTAATCAAAACTAAGGGAGATGCAATTTTGACATAGAGATTTTACTAATGACTTAAAAATAATAGGCTCTTGCATAATATGTGAAGTTTCATCCACATTTTTTTAATATGTAGCATAAACAAATTATCTAATAGGGATTTGAATCCTTAATTTTTAGCCCCCCCCCAATAATTATACCATTGAGATAATTTAATTCACCAATTCAAATACCTGTGCAAGTGAGTCACCTTTCTTCAACTTACAAACTAATATTTGGAGATAGATTTGACCCCATAATGGTAGTTGAAATAAGTGACACAAAATCATACCTAGTAACTCAAAGACCTCTTGGGAAATGATTATGTGTGCTTATTAATTTAATTATAAAATAAAAATAAACTCGTCACAAGAGATTACACTTGATGAGTCTCCTACCATGGGTTTTTGGATCACATCTAGGGGATCATCATAATTAGAAAATTTTCAATAATCCACTACAAGAACATAGTACAATGAATATTATAGAATTTCAAATATGGAAATAGAAGTAAAATTATCATCATGGAACATTGGAACCGATGATAATGATTTAGAAATAATTATTAGGCTCTTTAATAATAATTGGAGTTTCATCCACATTTTTTAAAGATGTAACATTAATATTAATTATTAGGAGAAACAAGTGGTGGTGGTATAATAGTAGGCATACACATTGGAATAGATAGTTGCTTTCGAACATATATGTCCACTTAAAATTTTTATCATATTTCTAAACCCAAAATTCTTCTTAGTAACTTCTAATTGTTTTTAATGCCATTATAAAAAAAGTAATTTCTCCATTATAATCACCAAGACAAAACCTGATTACCCAAAATTGTGCTCCTTATATAGTGAATATAGATGCCTCTTGATTGAAACTAAGGGAGTTGTAATTTTGACATAGAGATTGTGCTAATGACTTAAAAATAATAGGCTCTTATATAATAAGTGGAGTTTCATCCACACTTTTTGAAGATGTAACATAAGTAAATTGTCTAATAGGGATTTGACTCTTTAATTTTTAGGCCCCCTTGGAATTATACCTTTGATATAATTTAATTCACCAATTCAAATACTTGTGAGGGTGAGTCACCTTTATTGAACTTAAAAACTAATATTTGGAGAAGAATTCGATCCCATAATGGTAATTAAAATAAGTGACACAAAATCATACATAGTAAATAAAAGACCCCTTGGAAAAGGATTTTCCATTCTTATATAAATTATAAAATAGAAACAGACTCATTGGAATAAATTACACTTGATGGGTCTCATACCATGGGTCTTTGGATCACATCCATGGAATCATTAGAATTAGAAAATATTCAATAATCTACTACAAGACCATAGTACAACGAAAATTATAAAAGTTTAAATATGTAAATAGAATTAAAATTATCGTCATGGAACTTTAGAACCAATGGTAATGATTTAAAAATAATTATTAGGCTCTTACATAATAAGTGGAGTTTCATCCACATTTTTTGAAGATGTAGAATTAATATTAATTATTAACAGAAACAAGTGGTGGTGCTATGATAATAGGAATACACATTGGATTAGATGGTGTCTTTTGAACATATATGTCCACTTTAAATTTTTATCACATTTCTAAACCAAAAATTCTTCTTGGTCAATTCTAAATTTTTTAATGCCATTGTAAAAAAAATAATTTCTCCATTATAATCACCAAGACAAAACTTGATCACCCACAACTATGCTCCTTATTCAATGAATACATATGCCCCCTGATCAAAACCAATGGGGTTACAATTTTGATGCAGAGATTGTGTTAATGATTTAGAATTAATAGTCTCTTGTATAATAAGTGAAGTTTCATCCACATTTTTTTATTATGTAACATAAGTAAATTTTATAATAGGGATTTGACTTCTTAATTTTTAGTGTCCCTAGGTATTATACCTTTGAGATAATTTAATTCACTAATTCAAATATATATGAGGGAAAGTCACCTTTACTGAACTTAAAAACTAATATTCAGAGATGAATTCAGCCCCAAAATGGTAATTAAAATAAGTGACACAAAATCATACGTAGTAACTAAAAGACCTCTTGGGAAAGAATTTTATTTTCTTATGTAAATTTATATGGTTATGTGAGGGAATATTAATCACTCTAGTAGTTACAACACTTACTATATATAGTATTTATATATATAGACTTTGAATCCATTTATAGATTATATGTAAATGTATATTTATATAATTTAGGGAATTTAATTCCAATAAAATAGTAACAAACTTGTTGTAATAAATTACACTTTATGGGTCTCCTACCATGGGTTTTAGATCACATCCAGGGGATCATCAGAATTAGAAAATGTTTAATAATCCATAACAAGACCATATTACAATGAAAATTTTAGAAATTTAAATACGGAAATAGAAGTGAATTTATCATCATGGAACTTTGGAACCGATAATAATTAATTATAAATAATTATTAGGCTCTTGAATGCATAATAAGTGGATTTTCATTTGCATTTTTGAAGATGTAACATTATAAATTTTTAGGAGAAACAAGTGGTGTGGTATAATAGTAGGCATACACATTGTAATAGATGGTGTCTTTTAAACATATATGTCCACTTCAAATTTTTATTGTATTTCTAAACCCATAATTCTTCTTGGTGGCTTCTAATTTTTTATCACCATTGTAACAAAAGAAATAAATCCATTGCAATCACCAAGACAAAACTTGGTCACCAACAATTGTGGCACTCCTTATCTAGCTAATACAAATTCCCCTAGATTGAAACCAAAGGAGTTACAATTTTGACATGGTAATTATGCTAAGAGGCTATCTCTTTACATGAAAATGTAAGCCATCATAGACTAAAGCATTACATGGTGATTCAGATCTTGATAGGTTTGCACCCACAATTATTTTTAAGATCAACTTATTTTGACATCAATGTCATGGGTTTGGAGTAACTAGTAGGTTAAATTGTTGATTTACACTCTTTCACTTCACATAACCCCTCTTACCCCCTACACACAAAAATTATATTAGTTATTAAATAAATATAAATAACATATTATAATATAATAATATTTTTATATATTAAATTAATTTATTATATATTTTTTAGATCATTACCCCCAGCCCACAAACAAAGAGTTTTATAAATCATGGCATAACACCAACAAAAAAAATTAAGCCAAACCACATCCAAATACAACAACAAATGTAGATACCCAAACAAACATAGGCACTCTATAGAAGACCTCAAAAATAGAAAAAAAAAATGGAACAGATAACCCAAAAACTAGACAGTACTAGGAAATGAAACCAACTAGCTTTAGACATTAAAACCTACTAGGACCTTATCATTTATATCTGTCAGGAGTACAATTTCCCAACATTCACCAATAGGTTCCTCCTCCATAACAACAACTTATTCAAATATATGTTACAACATGTCTTTTCCCCTAGATGAAGACAACACTAAGTGAGTGATGCCCTCTAGTGTATTAGGGACCGTTTCTTCCACCAACGTAGTGTTATACCATAGCGATGCCACCACCTTGCCTCTGAGTACCTATCTTACTAGTTATTTTACTTTCTCTACTCACCTTTGCTCATGTTGGTACTCCTATAGCTATACCAACTCTAGAATTAGGATTTTTAGCTGTGACATAAATGGCAAAGAAATGAATTCCCAATTTTCATATCAGGTATGATCACATTCTTTTGTAAATACTCATCTATAAATCCTAAGAGGATCATAAATCTCAACTCAAGATCCCTAAAGGTAGAAGCCAGAATAACTCTCAAACCATCCTACCTAGAGAATGGTAGATTTGGTAGGGGAGTTAGATCATGCAAAAGAATCTTCTTTACCATACCAACATAAAACTCTACATGAACACAAAAAACCACCACTTTCACCACAACTTCAACATTAGATACTAGTAACATTATATTCCTGGTAAAAACCACCACCAATTCATAATTTACCATAATTTTCACCTCCTTTACCAGAAAATCTTGCCTAAGAATGTCCACAATTAAATCATTCATTTATTCTATAGGAATCCAAAAGATATTCCTGATGTGAGAATGAGATATTTATCCATCGAATGCCATTTCTTTGACATCACTCGATTAATAAATGCATGTAGTTGCTAACTCTATCTCACTCACACTCTTCATGTTGTACCCAGCCAAACACAACACATCACACTACAATTGACAATCCATGAGCATAGGACTTGAATATTTATGTGGTAGTAAACTTAAAGAGGCACAAGGGAAGCTCTAGGCTCCTTTGTGCCATAGGATGCCATTAATCTTGTTAATAATACCCTCCATAATTAATGTCAATCCACCATCTGAATCCATTTATATATTTTAATATTAATCAATATTATTATATCATATAATATATATGTTAATATAGATTATAACTCAATATTATATATTATATATTTTAGTATAATATGTTTCAATACATCTGTATATTATTAATAGTACATAAAAAATATTATATTTTAAAAAAATTAAATGATTTTTTATACCTTTAACAAAGTGTATATTACCATGTAACATGAAAATGGAATTTAACATTATGGTTTCAAAACTGTGATCATTGGTACAGATTTAAAACTCTACAGTGCTTCATTATGTGCACAATAGATTACATCAAAGAGCAAATCTATTGAACATTAATAAGCAATGGGCATTAAATTAAAATGATCATGTATCAGCAAGGTTAAATCACACATCCATGCATCATTATCAATTGGATATGTAGTGAAGTGATTTGAAAATTGTTATTTATAGGGCCAAATCATACCAATGTAGTAAAATCAAGAATCACAAAAACTTCATTTATCAAGATTATAGAAAAAATTATATATATATATATATATATATATATATATATATATATATATATATTATTGTTATGGTATGGAAATAATATTAAATTTTTAACAAAATTAAATGATGTTTTATTCCATATAATGCCACATAAGATCATAAAATAGGTAAATGTAATTATAGGTGTGGATTTAAAACTCTGTGATGCTTCACCATGTGTATAATAGATGAGGTAGATTACTTCGAAGATTAAATCTATCAAACATTATTATGTTTGGGAGAAATTAAATTAAAAGTTTCAATCACATATCACCAAGTTGTCACAAGAATTAAATTTTATGTTGTAAATGACACTTGGCATGGGACAGTTAGTAGTATAGCATGCCAATAATTAATTTTTAGTAGCCCTTCAAACTTGGTTATAAATTTTTTGCAAACCATTAGATTACATACAAATTAGACAAAGGAATTGAGTCTATTATAATTTTATACAAAATGACCATAAAATTTTAGTTAATGATCAGGTCATTTGACCTCCAATTTAAATTAGTGATATGCAATTCTTCTGTTTAAATGATTTAAATTAAGATAAAGTGCAAATGAATATATGTCCCATTGAGTTTATTTATCCACTCTAATTCTTTGGTTTATTTCTCTAGTTTATAATACCATAATTATAATTTTATCCCTAACTTCAATTTTTAAGTCTAACTATGATATGTGTTTATTGGTCTTTCTAACTATAGGTGTTGCAAAGTGAGTTACAGATGTGTTCATCAGTTCTTGCAGACAAGATTGTTTGGCATTTTTTGACTCATGTATAAAATAGCCTTATTCATGTTTTTTATAATGCATATTTACTAAGATTCATTTCTTTGATGCACCTATTTACCAAAGTATGAATACAAACAAATGATAACCAACTATTGTAATAAACTAAGAGTAGCGACAGTTATAATTTTTCATATTGAAACCTTAGTAGGTGTACCTCATGGATGTGATTAGACATTTTTTATGTGACCTTGAAGCCTTCTATATTCTATTATCCATCTATGATGATGTGATGTTTTGTGTTATTTGGAGTGGAAAATTATCTCTATCTATTATTTCTTTTCTTCTGCTTCTATAGTTTTGGTCTTTGCTCACATAATAAACTATAGTTCAAGATTTATGCTCTTTTATGGTCTGTGATGGTTCAAGATCTAATATATTTAAAAAAATAAAAAGGCTTTCAACAAGATAGGTTGGGTGCATATCTAATTATGGTGGTGTTTCTAATTAGATTTGATATAAACCAATTATAGTGCTCAATGCTCTAATAGTGCATTGGAATAGATGATATCTTTGGAACATATATGTCCACTTCAATTTTGACATAGATATTACATGCTAAGAGTCTTTATATTTACATGAAAAATGTAAGCCATCATAAACTAAATCATTGCATGGTGATTTAGATCTTGATTAATCTACACCCACAATTATTTTTAAAGATGAACTTAATTAATATTTTGACATTGTTAAGGGTTTAGAATTACTAGGTTTAACTATCAATTATAAATTTACCCCTCTCGCTAATACATATATACATACATTATATGTGATGATATGTGTGTGTGCGTGTGTAAAGAGATATGCACATAGACAAGGGTGAGTGCATAGTGAAGTGAAATACATTTTTAAATCTGTATATGTCTCTACCTTTTGACCCCCTCTTGTAAACATGGGAAAAATAAACCAGGTAAAACTCTACACATTTTATAGTTAAGTTTAAAGCATAAAAAAGGATTTTATTTTATTGAAATCTATATGGTTTAATGGAATCTTAGGGCTGGCCTAGGTAGCAGTGAAACCTACTGGGATGCTAAGTACGGTTGGGCGTATGGCACAGTCTAAGATGGATTTTTATAGCATGTGCATAAGGTGGGTGTGTGTGTGTGTGTTTGTATAACTAAGTAATATTATATATAGTTTATATATTTTATACTAAACATATTAGAGGAAAGGTCCCAATACTTTTGCATGTTGTAATTACCAAAAATGGATTTTCTTAACATGTGCTCCATTGATGGATCATATTGTTGTGTATAAATGTTAAAGTGCACCAGAAGTTGAACATGTAGTATCTAATACTTGTTCAACATTTACTCTAAAAAATTAAAAGTAACCAATCACATATTGACAAGTAAGACTCCAGTATTGATACTCTTATGCATAGCTATTGGTAATCCAAAGGTTATGTTTTGGTCATAGGTTTAAAAAATGCATTTTATGACCTCTCATGATAAAATAAGTTATATCGTAAAATGTATAATGTGTTAGACCTTGAAATCTTAGTTATAAGTAGTTAAGATGACATATTAAAATTTTCAAAATCTAATGTGATGTTATGGCACCTTAATTCAATGTCCAAAGTTAGGGTGCATAGCTATTAGGACCTTTCTCCTATACTGAAATATATAATATAATTATAATTTGAAATATAAAAAATATTAACATATATATTATATAATATAAAATATTGTAATATTATATATATATATAATAAATATTATATATTTTAAATTAATATATATAAATATCATTTTGATATATTAAATTTATCACCCACCTTCAATTCGACTTGACTCCCCGAGGTACATTTGCATTAAAAAATAGGCAGGGGTCCCCAACAAATTTTAAATTCAAATTTACTTTAAAAAATAGGGTTCATATAATTTTCACACATTTTAAGGAGGAACAAAAGCTGCCTAACATGTTTGACCAAATATATTCCTATTCCTACATATTCTTAGTTTTTTATGAACACACACTATATAGTGCTAACAGATCAAAATAGAGCAGGTTGTAGAGTGTCCAAAGCATTGACCATTTTTATTCCTTTCATTTATATAGATCCTTATTTTTAGGTATTTAATCTTAATAGTGTTCAATATATTTTTTATTCTATCTAAAATGTGCAAAAATCCTTATTTTAAGGTATTTAATCTTAATAGTGTTTAACATATATTTTTACTCTATTTAAAATGTTTGATTTGTTTATGTTTACTTATCCCTTTTATTAATTATTTATCACCTTAATATGCTATGAAATTGCTAAGATTTGAATAGTCTACCTAGATTATTATAATATTTTTTGCCCTACTAGAGCACACCTAGTTGTGATGTCAATGAGCCTTTTGCTGAAAGAGTGCACACATGTCTATTGTTCAGGAAAATAGGTTTTTCAAATTGTAACACTAAAATTTTATAAATAATTGTATAAATATTATTCCAAATTCTTTTCATGTATATACTTCAATCAATTTTTAATAAAAATTAGTAAAATTTTTAAGAAAGTGTGTCGAGCTCAGAGAGGCCCTAGGTTGGCGTAGGTAGAAATGAGCCCTACTGTAAATTTCATTTAAAAAGGAAAAGAGGTCCAAGAATTCAAGTGGGTGTATAAGACAAAAGTGTGTAGACTCCACTAGTTATAATTCAATATGGGTAGACTCCCTGTTTGGTTTAAATTCTATGGAAAATAGTCACACAATAATTAATTTATACCTTTTTGATCATCTTCATCATTTGGTGAAAAATAAATAATTGCATAGATTTATACAATAAACCATGAAATTCAAATTTCCTTCCTTCTAAATGAATGAGCATGAAAAATTACTCAAAATTCATCTCAATTGTGCATAAAGTGGTGAGCCATTACAATCTAAAAAAATATTAGTCCCATCCAACTAATAGAAAACATAAGATAATATAGTAGGTAGTATCCCATAGCTTTATACCATGGAATTTATCATAATAATTGAATATACCCCCACCTATAATTAGGATTTTATATTCTAGAGCTGGGTAAATGAAATAATCCAATTGAGAAGCCAACTTACTGTTGATGAATTTATATGTACTCCCAGAGTAAATAAATATAGTCAACTTCTATTTATTTAGGAAATTGACCACCATAATATTTGGAGGAATAGTAATACTTAAAAGTGCATGACAATAAATATTATCTTCAGAATACTCACATTCATCCTCAGGTCCTTCCAAACTGTTGATGTGTATCTGTGTCAAGGATGTAATGAGAATATCAAAATAAAATTTCTCAGATTATAGGGACAACAAGAATATGGTAGTGAAACTTTGGGGTTCAATTAGTTTTTATAGAGATATTATGTGGTTACAACTTACCACCTTCTAGTTTGCAAGCAGACCTTGCTGTAGGGACAAGATGAATACGGTAATGACATAATTTACCTTAATTTACTATTATGTAAATTTCTTTGTATTTTCTAATATAATCACAAAATATTAAACAAAAAAATGGATATACACAATGAGAATTAATCAAAATAAATTCATGATAATAAGTTCAAAAGGAAGGAGTAAGGTAGGGCAGAAAAAAAAGTTCCCTTGTAACAACAAAGACCAATAGATTTCCTTTGATTTTTATTAGTAACCCAGATAACAATAATGACTAAGAGAACACTAAATATAAACCTCAAAGTATTTTCCTCCTTGTATTAATTTTGGTAAAAACTATATTCTAGTTACAAATGAGGGGGAAACTATTGGAGTTTTGTCAATGATGTCTCCAAAGTGACCAAGGATGTTGATGAGGTGTCATGTGTGCTTCAATGAGCCTCAATATTCCTACATGGTTATTTAATTTTTTACTAAGGGAGGAATTTTATGGATGATATAATTTGTATTTAAATGTTTGAGAGAACTTATGTGGTGTCAAGGGTGCTTAGAATGAGTATGGAAGTCAGTGGACTTCATCTAGTTGATCATTGTTTTTATCTAGACATTTTGGTCTAATGGTAGGAAATATGACTAGGTAGTTTGTTGATGCCACCATTTCCATGTATGGATGAGTTTTATGGAGTTGCTCATATGGTTTTTATCACATTCATCCTTAGTTTGAATTTGAATATTCAAATTTACAAAGGGAAAAATGAGTTCTTTGTATTTCATCCATAACTTTTTATCCAAGATGAATTTCTTGATGGAGTAAAAATTGAAGTTGTAGAGGGTTCCATGGAAATTATAATGAACCTAATTAGATGATATTAATGTTTTTAAATTCAAATATATTTATATCTAAATTTCAATTTGTGTTATACTATATTTTACAAGTGACCTGAGAAGGATATTTGAGCTCATTTTGATGTTGTTTATATGTCTTGTAATGAATTAGTTATTAGAAGGTGTTATAGACTCCATGAAGATGATGTATTTGGGATTTGAAGGTAGGAAAAATCCATATTAAATATTAAAAAATATTAATAAGTTTAATATGTATTCATTCATATTTTTCCTGTGTACAAGGTCTCTACTAGAATTTGAGCATACGTAGAGGTGAGCAAAGGTGACTGTGATCATTTGATGTCAGAATAGTGTCCTTATAGGTTGAGGATGAATGAAGAGTTATATGTTCATTAAAAAGGATGGTTTTGATAAATTGTGTGTGATTGAGGGATTTTTGATGTTTGAATGAGCTTGGTGGTTGATTTGATAGGTAGATCAATGTTTGGACTGTGTGTATGACCATTTGGTCATGTTGTATATGTGGTGATAGATTTATTGTTGAGGATTAAAAACTGATCCAAAAGGTGGCTTTGGATGTATTAAGTGTGCAAAGTTGAGAAGTGGGGTTAATTTTTATATGTAATGTGTCCTAATTGATCTGTGTGTGTTACTTCAAGTATGTAATGTACTTTGCCCAATAGGTTGTGTTGGTTGACATAGTTGTTGTTGAAGGTGAAGAGTGATAATCATAGTTTCATCATTTGGTGTTGATGACATTAGTTCAAAGGTGGAGTTTTTCATAGGTGTGTTTTTGGTTTCTCAACATCTGAGGTGTTTGTTGCCTCCTTACAAGGTGAAAATTGATAAAAGTTTAGTTGTTATGGTTACTTAGCTAGACATGTATAGTATCACCTTTTCGAATTGTACTCTCACTAAATAAGGGATGGTAATTCATTAATCAATAATAGCTGGTATATATTGGTTTTTATTATTATAATAAAGTATTCCAATTGTAGGTTCTAGTGGGTTTTAATCCCCAAGAGGGTTTCCCACATATAACTAACTTTATGTGCTTGATATTGCATTATCTCTCTTGTTCATTACTATGAATGATGTATATGATTCATGAATGATTTTAGTAATTGATTAAGCATTTGAAAGGGTTAGGGAATTGAATTTACATTATCTGGGCTCATTTATTAACCCCCCCCCCCCCCCCTCTTAGTGACTGTACCTATAATAATTGGTATCAGAGTGGGTCCTTTGGAGGAAGCTTAATAGCTTGAAAGAGATTCTAAATACGTACAAAGATGGCTAAATAGTTGAAGAAAGAGATTCAATAGTGGAAGGATATGATCAAAACACTTGAAGAGAATATATGTATTTTGAAGAGAGATGCCAAAAAGGATGAAAAAGTTATCAATGATCTCAAGGTTCAACTAGAAGATGCTAAGACATGTTTGTATTCAAAAGAAAAGGACATCTCAAGTGTACATTTTGGTTACATTTTGGTTATAAATAGATTAATTTAATTTTAAAAAATTATGAAATGTGTGCCTATATAAATAATATATAGACAATTTTATAATGATTTGATCCAATTATAAGGAATATCTAAGTATACATGCTGCTACAAAAATTGTACATGCATAAGGATTTTAGCCTACCATTAATGAGTTGTCTGGATCGCTATATAAACTTTAATTACTCAATTTCTATATTTAATTCATGTACCTCCTCCTCTAACTCTTGGTGAGATAACTTAGTGCTTTCATGGATGGCCACCATAGCATCCTTGTGCATTTGAGCCAAGTCTGAGAGATTTTCCTCATATATAGACTAGAATCGCTATCTGTTCTACCTCTTGGTGAGGGAGAACACTATTTTTCATTATTAAAGGATGATTTTGGCACCTTTTTCATCTTCTAGTTTCCTTTTTTCTCACCCTTTTTATAGTTCCAATTATAAGATCAAAAAAAGTTAACACCAAGGGGAGCTCCGTGATTATGAAAGTAGGAATTTGAGAAGGTTTATTCCTCAAATCCATTACCTAGGGAGGGATATCTAGTTGGGATGAATAAAAAATTGTGACAAAAACCTCTTTTTGAGATTATTCTTTAAATCTTTTCTATTTCTTGTGGGTCTTTATCAAAACATCAGGTAGGGAAGGCCATATTTTTTTAAACTAGTCCACTCCTCATAATTAAGGGAGTGGGTGGACTACAATTATTTGACATTTCAGGTATTGATTGAACTTAATTATTTTAGGGATCTACATTGGACCTATTTTATTTAGACTTATTCTATCAAGGAAATTATTTCAAACATTTTTTTTTGAAACAATTCCCCTAAAGGATTTCATAGAAAGAAAATTCCAATCATGTGCATGTTCAAGGTATCTCCTAAGAGATAACTCAAAATAAAATTCCAAGTGTGCATTAGGGTTCTTTTCAAATAAAAATTTATCATGGTTATATCAAATCCTTTGTAAGGACCTTTTAAATCAACATAGAAGGTATTCCAAGGCCCTTCAAGGTATCTCTTAGGAGAGATACCTTGAATGAAAATTCCAATCATGTGCATGTTCAAGGTATTTCCTAGGAGATACCTCTAAAGAAAATTCTAATCATTTGCATCATGATTCTTGTCAAATAAAAAGGTTTCATGGTTATATCAAATCCATTTCAAGGACCTTTATAATTATTATATAAGATATTCCAAAGCCCTTTGAGGTATCTCTTAAGAGATACCTTGAAATAAAATTCAAGTCGTGTGTATGTTCAAGGTATTTCCTAAGAGATATTTAGAAAGAAAATTCTAATAATGTGCATCAAGGTTATTACCAAATAAAAAGTTGTAGTGGTTATATAAAATCCTTTGTAAAAACCTTTTAAATCAACATGGAATTTATTACAAGGCCCTTTAAGGTATCTCCTAAGAATTTCCAATCATGTGTATGTTTAAGGTGTCTCCTAGGAGATACCTCATGTGCATTAGGGTTCTTACTGAATAAAAAGGTGCCAAAATTATATCACACCCTTTGTAAGTACATTTTCAATCAACATGTAAGGTATTTTAAGGCACTTTGAGGTATCTCATAGGAGATATCTTGAAATAAAATTCCAAATCATGTGCATGTTCAAGGTATCTTCTAAGAGATATCTTGACAAAAAATTCTAATAGTTTGCATCAAGGTTCTTACCAAATAAAAAGTTGTCATGGTTAAATAAAATACTTTTAAAGGACTTTTTTAATAAACATGGAAGGTATTCCAAGGCTATTTGAGGTATCTACTAAGAGAGATACCTCAAAATAAAATTCAATTGTGTACATGTTCAAGGTATTTCCCATAAGATACCTCAAAATAAAATTCCAATCATGTACATTAGGGTTCTTAACAAATAAAAAGGTGTCATGTTTATATCAAATCCCTTATAAGGACTTTTTAAATTAACATGGAAGGTATTACAAGTCCGTTTGAGGTATCTCCTAGGATATACCTTTGAAAGAACCTAAGCATGTCCATTGAACCTATTGTAGAAACACAAGCAATAATTCAAAGTAACATTGGAAGAGGTAAAACCATGATCATATAAAAACATGTCCATTAATCCAAATGAGATTTTGGAAAAATGTATAAAAAAATATGCTTGGAAATGCTCGTGATCATTTACTGATGGAAAACTCAATCCTCTATCTCGGTAGGATATTTTTTTGTTATTTACATGGAGGGAGATGTCATAAGGGACAAAACAAAACCTTTATCCTCTTGTATAATAGATAAAAACATCCCTTTCATATCTTCATGATTACAAAAAATCCAAATGAAAGGGACGTGCCACTAATGGGCCAATTATAATGGTTTCCTAGTGGGAAATGAGAATAAAGAAGGAGGGAAGGGAAGAAATAAGTGGTGCTAAATCAGAAAAACCTAAATATCTGATTATGCTTTAGAGTCAATCTAGATGATGGAATCATTTACCAACTTGATTTTATACCTAGTATATCCTTCTAGCATAGGGGCGAGCTTCCCTTGGTCTGGTCCCTCTTGGTATTTGAATTTTACTCTAACTTTTCAAGATAGGTGGAAAACTTCTGAAGCATGGTCTTATTTCATCTAATGATTTATTTAATATGGTCACAAGGCTTCTCAAGTGACACCAACTATTTTATTTTATCAACATCAAAAGACTCTTGTGGTGCATTGCTTATTTTTTTTGCAGTGATGTGTGTTGTCTCTTCCTCCAAGTCACTTTCACCATCAAGCCTTACCATATTCCTTAATGCAACATCTCTCTCTTTTGTTTCAATCTTGAGGGACTTCTCTTTTCTTTTTAAATTGAATATGTTGTATTTGAGCATCATCAAATGATGATTGATTTCTATTTGACACTCGTGATTCTTATGATCATTATGAGTAATGATCCTTTATACAATCAAATTATCTACACCCATCTTATAGACCTCATCCATTTTACATTGTACTTCCTCCCACTTATTTACATCCATCTCATAGAAAAGCATTTGAACATCACACTACCTCTTATTGTACACTATGTTTTTCAATAAATTGAATGTCGAGTGGATTATTTATTCTAACTTAGTGCATAGATCTTCTTGCCATTTTTTTGTTTCTCTTCATCTGAACTTCAAATCATCAATTTATCCAAAATCAAATGACTCTATTGAGAAGAGAGGATGATTTGGAGTAACACTAGAAGTTGGAGTTACTACCTTGGGCTCACTCAATATCTCTTACAATTACTAAATCATAGCTTGATTTTGTGCCTTCAACTCTTCCATGGTGGCTTTGACTTTATCCATCCTATGAACCACCATGTTTGACAAAACTTGTGAGCTATGCTTCAACTCATTCTTTGATGGCTACCCCAGACTATAGCTATTAATAATATAAATCTCAAGGGGAACATCTTTCTTCAAAGCATCTAGTGGTAGAATGTCTACCTCCACATTCCTTTCTCCTATGGTAGTGAATGTGGCCTTGGAATGTGTCTTGGCATTCTTAGGGGGTTTGGCCTTATATGCCTGAGTAATCTTCCTTATGTCAATCTCCCCAATTTTTTTCATAATGTCCTTCCTCTGCTTGACCTATTCATTGACCTAAAGAAGGGGTCTAGTCTAAAATCTCATTGATATACTAGACATAGATGCAGGCCTCAAGATAGCAAAGGGTGGTGCCATCAAATTACTTGATGTACAAAGTGACACAAGAATGGGTTATGGAATTAACATGATCTATTTGATTTTTTCATCACTTTCTAACTCCTTACCACCCTTATTTGTTCTAGGTTCCCTTTTAATGTTTGGCTCTATCTTCTCCAAAACATCAAAATATGGACCAAGCTGGTGAGACTCCTTAAGCAATATTTCAATGGAGCTTCCTCATCCTACTGATTGACTAGAAGATTCTACACTTGCTTTACCTACTTTATTTTTCTAAGCCTCAGGTATAGATGAAGCTATGGTGACCTCCTTATTGTCCTCAGGAAACTCTTCACCAATCACAACCTCTAGACCTTTATTGTAGGTTAGATCATGGACCTTTATTCAAGGAAGGATACCTCAAGGTACTTTTATTGAAGCAAAATTACCTAAATAACTCTCTTCAACACCTTTACTAGAATTTTCTAATTCTTTATTTATTTATGCATGAGTTGGGGTACCCATTTACAAGTTTTATCCTCCACCTTCCTCTATACTCACCTTCTACTCTAGTGCTAAACTTGACACCTTTGGAGGGGAATAGATAAGTTTTAATGCCTTTGGATCTACCTATAGTCTTTCTTGTGCAGCCACCCCTTCAACATAAATGATGACTTAAGTATCCTACTCTAGCTCCACTTTATCCTTCTCATTAGATTTATTCATTTCCTCAACTTCAACAAAATTATCTTGGCTTGGTGGATGGGTGATGACATTCACAATAAATGTATTTGTATCTAATGAGATCATTTCCTTTTCTTGAGGGTCCTGAACTTGAGTGGCCACCTCAACTCCAACCTTCACACCATATTTAAAAGAGAGGGGATTAAATGAAGCCTTAAATTCCTCCTTATCACCCTTACTTTCTACTCCTAAAGGACCCTCTTCTACAAATAAACCAACTATTGGGACCTTCATTGGGGTCTGGGGTCTTTCCCTAGGAGTTCTTTGCTTAGTTATTAATTTTGGAGGAGTAAATTCCCATTGCTTATTCATCACCTCTATAATGGACATATATTCATCTAAGTCTTCTTCAACACTCATATATATCAATCTCTAAGCATATGAGGATTGATCCTCTTTCCTCTTCATAGGGTGTTCCTTAAAAGGTATGTCTTTGAACACAACCTCCTTCCTCTTCTTAGGAATCCAAATTAGAGCTTGTCCATCCCTTTTGACTCTTTTTTTCTTGGGCTACTCTACCTCTTACTCACCTCCTCTCTTCCTTATATAAGTCTTTAGGTGAGGGATAATATATGGCTATTATGTTGGTCGATCAAGTGGGATAGCAGTTGGATTAACCACTGAGATGGTTGTTAGGATGGATGGTAAAGTTTAGACTCCTTTCAATGTGATGGATATTATGGTGGCACTAGCCAATGTAAACTCCCTAGTAGTAATTTTAACCCAATTTTTAGAAAAAATTGTTAAATTTGAGGAGGAAAATCCTCACTTAGACTATTATGCAGTTATGGATTCCACATCAATTGCCTTGATGAAGTCAACATCACCAACCTTGATCCACACTTTGCCTTCATATTTGGTGGTGGAGCTAAGGGAGCACCACTCTATTCTGGGAGAAAACCCTTTCAATCCTAAACTTGTATGAGTTCTTAAAGGGAAACGGTTTCATATGTACTGAGATCAACCCCATGTTACATCAACCACCTAAGAGTTTCCTCAGTAGTGAAATCCACATATGACATGGCCCAGGCTTCATTATTGGATTGATTATATACTCTAGACAGTGTTCTCTTATCATCCTCCATGTCCTTGGGGATGGGATCGATATTGTAAGTGAGAACCTCTTACACTATCAACATCATATAATCTAAAATTTTGACATCTTCCTCAGTAGTGTAAATGGACCAGATGTCTTCAAAATGTGATTGATGTTGAATTACATTGGTTACTATTTTCACCCACCATTTGATATCATTATTTGCCTTGGGTGGCATCTTGTCAATCACTTACTAGCCCATTTATTAATCTATCCCCTTAGCTTTAATAATAGAAGGACATGAATAATGTCCAATTTCAACTCAAAACTTTAAAAGGTTATTTACGTTCTTTATTTCTATTATCTCATGTGGGGGCACAATCTACATGCTTAACTCCATCACTACTAGTCTATCGTCTAGGTATCTCATTAGTTTGTATAGAGACCGCAAGTAGCCACTTATACTAATATAATTAAATTATATAAATTAAATATACAAGTTGTCATATTTATCAATTTGTCTTTATCCCCCTTAGACATCCTATTGAGGCTTCTTAGAAGATATAAGACACTCATCATAGTATAAAATAAATAATTGTAAACTCTATAGAAATTCTTCTTGAATCCATCCAAAGTTGTTTTGAGATAAACCTCATATATTATCATCCCATTGGGATTCTTTATGAGCCCATAGAATATCCTATCATGCCCCAATATGTACATCAAGTAAGAGAACATGTAAAATATACATGTGAATTCCTCATTCGAGTGGATAGCAACCTAGAGGTGCGTCATCTGCCTATGCAAATTATCACTTAGAATAATAGCCCAATTTAGCTTGTTTTATTATTCCAAGACATAAATTAAGATTATGGACATCTAAGGTTAAAATTTACATAAAGTGGGAATCCCATAAACTTTTACCAACATGGAAATCACATACTAGGGAAATTTCTTGAATTCTGCCAGTTTTAGACTCTTACACATTCTTGAGACCTTTTGCATTTCTTGACTTGCCAATAAGAGTTGATAATGTCCCGTATTGTCTTATCATTCTTGTATTCATACTCTTAGAATTATTATAGAGAGCGTGTGATACATTTAATATGGGGAAGAATCCTAAGCATGGTGTTGAAGGCTAAAGGAGTGAAAGATCATACAACTAATTGGCTTCTATCAATGACAGTCCTGGTGTTTGGCTTGTATACTTTGGCACATGCAATCACTAAATTTGGGTATGGGGAAGATAAGGGGAATGATACCATAGGGGTGATATAACTCATTCCAAGGTTGGAGACTACTATGTGAGGGTTTGGATACTGCAAGACATTCAATAGGGCTATAAAATCTAACGCTTGAACATTTATATCTTTTATTTTATCCAAAATAGAAATAATGTTGATCTTGATAGATGATGAAGTATTCACCATTATTCCCTATCTATTTTAGTACAATAACTTGAACTCTAATGAATTAATCACTATGATCGCCCTTTAAATACGTTCAAACCTTCTTAAATAACACAATACATGGAAATAGAAAAGCACTTACTAATAATTTGGAGGGCTATGTGTAACTGAAATTGGAGAATTTTGAAGAATTCAATGTAATCACTCTTTTATACTACATGTAGCTAGGGTACATAAATGGCTCAAAGATGTAATTAGAAACTCTGAATGTAAAAGGTAAATGTGAATGAAGGAAATTACCTTAGTTATAATCCTTTGCATTTTGAAATTAGGGTTTCCATTAATGGTTTGAAGCTTAATGGCTAATTACCAACTACCCTATTTAATTCATTTGAGATTATTTTTGACAAAAGAGAGATAAGGTGCAATTTTTTTTAATAGTTAATCCTCCTTATAACATGTGGATTCATATAAGTAAACTTTTTCAATCTAGAATTTTTTGAGCTTGCGAGAACCTTTTGCACCTTGCCCACCCAAAGATAAGTGAGGCAATTTTTAGAAAGGGCCTAAAACTTGAAAATACTTGAGGATATGCCATGTGTCATAATTTATATTTTAAAATCAAAGTGTTCAGGACATCAATTACTCTTTACAGCTTGCCCAACACAAGATAACTATGGCAATCTCTAAAAATGGTGCATAACTAATAAAACCTCGAGGACCTACCATGTGTCCAACTTATATAGTAGGTCAGACTCTTAGCCAAATTTCCACTTTCACACCATATTTATTGATATGGGGAAGAATGTAAGATTCTTATGATCCCCAAAAATAGTCCTAAGAATCCCCTAAGTTAACCACATATCATTCATTCAACTCATCGGGCAATTCCTTACCTCAGTCACCAAAACACATTGAAGGTGCAACATGGTAATCTCAACTGGGGCCCCATAATATTTCTTATTTGATCATAAGGTAGTAAATAAATTTATACAAGGAGACATGGATATGTTTCTATCTTATCATATTGAATCTTTATATCCTAACTACTTCATCCAAGGCATCCAATAGTGCCTTTTGTGTAAAGGAAAATTGTACTCCTTCCATGAAGGAGAAATCCACTCTTTTTATCATTTGAAATTTATCCCATAGGATATATATACCTTGAAGGGGACCTCCCCTCTTGTAAATGTTTGGAAGGTATCTCATAAGAGATACCTTGAATGTATTACAAAGGCCTTCAACATATCACCTAGTAGTATTTTTGTGTATAGGAAAATTCCACTTATTCCTTGAAGGAGAAATCCACTCTTGTAAATGTTTGAAAGTTATTTCTTGGGAGATACCTTGAAAGGTTAAATCCACTCGTATTAATGTTTGAGATGTATTACAAGGGGATTCAAAATATAACCCAATAGTGCCTTTTCCATGTAAAGGAAAATTATACTTGGAGAAATCCACTCTTAGCCTTGTTTGAAAATTGGTCAAACTCCAGGAGTTGAGGGAAGAGGAAAGATATGTGAAGCTCATCCGATAATAATTAGGTAATTTATGGTTTGATATGAAGTTATTGGATGTAGGATTTAAACTTGGAGATTTAGTTCTCAAATATTAAATGTATCTCCTAGGAGATACTTTGAAGGGGAAATCCATTATTGTTCATACAAGTCATTTCAAACATTTATTCACATAAAATGTCTTATTTAAAAACTATAAACAAAAAATTTAGAAGACCCAAAGTCTTGAATAAAAGTTATGAAAACCTAGATCAAGCTTGTGAGTTATCTAAGGTAGCTATTATGCACAAACAAAAACTACACCAATGAAATCACTTTTACACATATAGAAATATGAATCAATTTGATCTCACAATCTTAAACTCAACTATCTTAATCCCTATATATGCAAATATCATGGTCTAAAGAAGCAATTTTATTAGTTAGCATGAGAAGGATTTTCTTGATGACTTCATCCTGATTATTGAATTGGAAAAAGGACACACCCCACATTGTCATGATGGTTTTCTTAATGAGGACACAAATTCAGATCAAGATCTTAGTTATTAATATGTTTAAGGTAATTATTTCTAAGGCCTTGCACATTTAGGGCTCTCTGGGCTCACATCACATTATTTTATTTGGTTCTTAGTCCTATAACCTATCCATTTCCATTTATACAATCTTTAATAGAGAAAATTGTAGAACAAATCTAAAAATTTGTAATATGGGTGAGGATTGGGAACAATTTGAACTAATTTCATGCTATAATGTCAATTAAAATGAATACATTTGGAACAAAATGGTCAAAGGCGGATTGGCTCCCTTAATGGAGTGGCTCATTGGGCATGACATAGGGCTTTCTATGGACTTTGCTCATGGCTGGAAAGATCATGAAGTTCATATGCATGGCTTGAGAATCTTGATCACTAAGGATCTCATTAGAGAGACTACCAAGATGTATTATTTTGGCATCAAAGCATTCAAGGACGACAAGATAAAGGAGGAACTTCTCAGCATTTTATTCATGAAGGAAAAGAAGAAACCCAAGATTTTATCCTAAAAAGGTTTCATGAGGTCAGAACTACCAAGGAAATGGCCTAAAGTTTACCTCTAGATAATGATGTATATTAACTTAGAAGGAAAACATACTATGATTTTTTCCCATCACTTCTTATTACTCGATAATTTTAAAGAACACACTATTAGCATTCTATTTTTTCTTCTGTAATCCTTAGAAGATTTAGTACTAAAATTCAAGAAGAACCCTTCAACAAAATTAATTCACCAAGGTCTAATTTTGTTATTGATTAAGAGAGGGGAACCATAGTGGTTCAAAATAATCACTGAGGTGATTGATATCCCCAATGAGAAGGAAGAAACTAAAGAGGGGAGGAATTCTCCATAGAGTTAGCTTCTAGTCATGAACTAGAGGAACAAAATGTCAAAGATTATGCCAAACCAATGTAGGAGGATCCTATACTACATATGGGGAGTCTTACCTATGTCCCTCTATTAACTACCAGAGGTAGAGGGGTTGTTGATTCTAATGCCAAAATAGATATCATGAAACCCTTTCAAAATTTGCACATGAAGATTTCCATCCAAAAACTTTTGTGTAATGAAATAATTGATGAGTTCAAAAATTTACAAGGGCTCCTAGGTCACATGTCAGTAACCTCTAAATTAGGCAAGGATCATCCAAAATGCACTCCCTAGGGCAAAAAATCAAATTAGAGCAATGAAAAGGAGGATGTCAAGAGGGATCTCAAGGAGGAAAAAGTGGAGATCCAGTCTACCAGCCTTAAACATGAAAGATAGGTAGAAGATAAGGATCAGTTCATGAGAAGTCATATCAGAGGAAAGAATAATAAAGGAGATAGTACTACAACCAATAATTTGGTCTTTTATTCTAGTTTAAAATAGTTGGGCTTGCTCTGGGTCTTTTTGTTTGGTCTTAGGTGTTTTTGGCTGATACTTTTCATAAGTTTGGTGGCATGGGGGTTTAGGTATTAGGTTCATCTATTGCTCCTTTTTTATCCTTTGAATTTTTCATGTCTATCTTCTAGGATTCTTATATAAAGGGAATGGGTCCCTTCAACCTAGCTTTTAACCAACTAATTATAAAAAATACATTGAAGGTCATTATAATACCTACATGGCTACCTTGAAGGTATCTCCTAAGAGATACCTTTATCCATAAAGGAAAAATTGAAGGTATTACAAGGTCCTGTTATCTTGAAATAATTCCAATCATGTGCATTTTCAAGGTATCTACTAGGATACCCATTGAAAGTACTATAAATGCATGTTTGAAAGTTTTTTCCTATGAGATACCTAATACCTTACAAACATGCATTATGTTACACTCAAAGTTACTACAAATCCATACAAAGTATCTCCTCAAAGATACCTCAAAATAAAATTCCAATTGTGTGCATGTTGAAGGAATGTTAGAAGATTATCATGTAAATTATAGGTATAACTTTCATAATAGGAAGCAGAAAATAATCACAATAACATGAGTAAATTTACAAAATCTTCAATTTTAAACACCATAGAAAATATAAAGATAAAATAAAAAGTCATTAATAATTTTTTATCATAAACAACATAAAACAAACTAGAGTAAACAAAACACACCATGAAAAAAATAACATCAAAAAAATATTACATTACATAATAACACTATATATAGCTTTTTGCATGGCTTTATCTCTTCACATTACAACTTTTTGAGATATAAAAAGAAAAGGGACATGGAATTATTATATCTATCACTTTCCTAATAAAGCTTAAGATATCCAAAATATCATATTGATGATAAAATGATACCCTACACACGTGTCCCTACTCCATGTCCACCACTTTCATGAACTTAAACTATTATTTCATCTTGAGACAAAATCTAAACTCTAATTTCAGCTAAAGCTAGAAAAGATTAGCCTTTAAAAAAAGTGGCAATAATCACTTAAGATTTAATAGTTTTCCATAGTTTCCAACCACACTTTGTAGTTCTTAAACTATAAAACTTGAATTTTACATTTACCTACTGTGTAGGTTGTGGCTACCCAGACTACAACGTTATATCCATCTTTCTCTTTTGAAATTTTTTTTGGAGTTCATATGGTGGAATAAGCTTAGGTTCATCTATGACATGTGCAATAGTTGATTTAACTTGTGAGAGTTCATACTTGAGCATTTTCTAATTATCAAGTACTTTCCACACCATGGTAAGTAAAATGTGTAGTGTAATCTAAATGACCATTAAATTGTGCACATCTACTTCTTATGTAATGATAAGGAAGTCTCTGGCATTTAATAGCTTAAGCTAGATATTTGAAACAATATAATCTAACCTATCTATAGTCCTTTGGGATTGAGTTACCACAAATGTGTTGTGCATTATCTCATTTTGCCAAACCTAGAGCTTCTTCATCATGGTATCCCTATATTCTAAAATTGTTTAAATGAATCATTCAGTGTTTCTCTAGTAGCCATTCAATCATTCACTATATCTTTAGCTTTATCTACCATTATGCACTCTAGTTTAGTAGATTCCAAGGATTTGTCAAGATGCTACCTCCAATCAAGAATTATTTACATAATCTACTTAGATTGATGTGTAGTTCTATCTAGGACCTGTACATATTCCTTTAGAATTTCATAAATTCCTTCCATCTCAGTGTGGATAACCTATCCTTGAGTTCAAAATTTATGTGTACTCACCCAATTATTTTTTAGCTGAGTTAGTAATGTAGTGAGTTTTTTGTCCTTGGACATTACTTGATCACCAAGGACTTTTACAACTAGAGTAGGACAAGATGCATTGATGAGCTACCTAGCCTAAAAAAATTGATTTTATGCTTTTGGTTTCTCCTCACACTGTTGAAAAACCATATGTTCCAACTTTGAAGCCTTTAGCACAATGGATTTTTGGAATGCATCTGCACCATCAATTTCCTTGGATAATTATAGCTATTGAACATCCAAATATGTATCCATGAAAGTGGAATCAAGAATGGTGGATCTCATTTAGATCCAGTGGTATTTGAGGATCCCTCTATTACATATACATCATCTTTTTCCATATCAGATTTTGAGTGCTTAGAAAATTTAGATTTGATAACCGTGACACCTCTATACATGAAAAACATTCTCAACTTGATTAGAGGGATAAATATATTCTTGTGTCTCATCATACCCTTAGACTTCACTTGATGGGCATTACTTGTTATGGTTATCTCTCCAAAAGATACCAAACATTTGAGTATGGTGGTTGAAGGACATGCCTGATGAAGACTTTATCTTTTACACATTAGTGGTTGTACAAAAATCCCTTTTTTGGTGGATTTACAAATTGTACAGATGATGAACTAGATTTTTGATCTTTTTAAACAAAATTCATCACAAGTTCGCACTGAGCTTCCTCTTGACCTATAGTATCTAAAATAATAGTGGGAGGGGGTTATGTAATGTTGACTAAATGGTCACTACATACGTTATTCCATACTTGGAAAGTATGCATTACTTTCTAGAAAAAGAAATCCTCCTCTTCCTTATCATAGACCTTTTGACTGATATCTTTGATCATGCATTGAAGAACTTTCTATTTATCAACCCATAACATTGGGAGATCATACTCCTAATATATCCTTGGCACATGTGGGTTGTCTAACCAACACTTGATTTGCCTTGATCTCTTTTTAGCTAGTGGTTGTGAGGATATCTATGCAATTCCCTTCCATTTTCATTTTTATTGATGTGGAGGAGCTATAAACTGCTGGGGTGAGGCATGTGATTGTGCAACTGGCTATGGTTGTTCTTACTCTTGTTAAAATTGTTGTGCAACTAGGGCTCTCTTCCTCCCATACTTCAGCTTGTGATTTAACCATTGTGATGAAATAAGGCATTGGAGTCATAGTTGGTGTGTCCAACTCATGCACCTTAATTTCAATACCATTGTACAACTTGGTCATCAATGCATGTTGCCCCAAATGTTACATAACATCTTATGGAATTCGAAGGTGAGACCTAATCAAAGATAGAGTCTCAAGACACCATGTGTTAAACCACCCTAGTTTCTCATAATATTATCGTACTTTAGTCCAAGTGATTCCTTTGAGGGTAGTATCAATCCAAAGTTCATAGTAACATTAACTTGGCCTAGTGTGGACTTCCATTGGGTGAAGCATAATAATGAAAATAGAAATTGATACTAGAAATCTTGAAAGATACCTAAATGTACCTTATCGATATTAGTGGTAGCTTGAATGTGAGAAAATAAATCCAATTGAAGTTCTCATTTTATTGTATCATGCAATTTATAATGTCAGTTACTCCTTTTATCACTTGTTTGACCTACTTCATTATTTGCCAAGACCTCCTTGTAATACACTCTACTAAAATGTGCATTGTAACATATTAAATGGATTCAATTGGGGTCCCTCTAACTTCACTAGTGGGAAACTTGTCTCAAAAATATGGATGAATTGGTGGTATGGTGGAATTGTATCACAATAACAATTTTCCATGATTCTGGAGGCTTGTGACTCTCACCATGGTCTATGCATTGATCCAAATGGTGATATCTCTAGGTACATAAATATCCCCTTGGTTGTATCTACTTAACAAGGTATACATGACCTCATCTAATTGCCTAAATATAGGTAACTTGATTATCCTCTTTGCATTAGAACCCTGAAGTGCATGTTAAATTTTAAGAGTTCCTATTCATGGACCTAGTTGTGTTGATATGGTGAAGAGAGTAAATTTAGTCATTTCCACAAAGTTAAAGGGATCTAAGTCATACAATTTGGTTTGTTGAAGACTTATCCCAATCCCCATTTCCACCTTCTCTACATCTGTGATCAACATCAACAAATTTATCCTATCCATGACTAAACCTATAATCTACACTATTTGATTGATTTGTTCTACAAACTTTTGCGTATCAATTTTTACACAAAAGAGTATATCAATAGCAGATAGTAGAATATTCTTCTTCACCAAAGTCTTTAATATTTTTGCATTATTTTTTGGCTCATTTATGGCTTTTGATATCTAATTTACTCTTTCAAACCTCTTTAAATGAATTGACTGCCTATGCACGAGCGGTCTTCCTCATATTTAATATTTTGTCTTTGATGGCGACCTTTTTATCTCATATATATTGATATTACCCCATAGCCTATCGTATCATAACTTGATATGCCTCTAATAAGATGTAATATTCATAAATTCCATGTCATTAATGTTTTTACATGACCATTATCAATCCTTATACCATACCTATCTTGTCATTATCACTTTCCCAAACTTAATTTGAGATCAATGTACTTTTTTATTGGAATACTCCTTCATCTCCTTTCTTCATCAAAGTACAAACAATGACATTTTACATTTTAGAATAACTTACTAAATGAATTTAACAAGTTGTATTATGTATACACATAAGAGCCTCTTAGACTCTACAAGTGTTAAATAACATATGCAACTGTAGATGGAACAAGAGTCCTCATCCAAGGACCAAGAAATCTAGCAATTGAAGAATGACCTTGCCATCTACTCCTATATTGTAGGTATCCTATTGGGAGAGAATAAATAACATGAACACAAACTTGAATCTAGTGCTTGGGTTCATGTGGACTCATAATAACTAACTGCATAGGTGAGTATGGCCACAAACTTGAAGTCTTAGTTCCTTTCATTGATGACAAGTGTCGTCACAATACTCTTCAAGAAAGAAGGGAGTTATTATTTAAATAAAAGGTGTGTTATTGGATTAGGGAAGTGGTCCCCATTTTTAAAAAGAGTTTTAGAGGGAAACATGCATCACCATAATGCTTCTTACATATCCCTAAGATTTCATAAATGAAATTCCATATATCAGTCTCTAGGTAGATGAGATGGACATGCTAGGCATAATCATAGAGAGTCACTTTCCAGGTAAACTTGAAATATTTTTCAAGTGTTAAAATGTCATGGGTTCATGGGTGCATGCCATATGTCTTTGATTATTAAAAAATAAAGTCTTAAGCTTCATGTCCTGGGTACCCTTGAAGGTATTACAAGGCCCTTCAAGGTATCACCTAGTACTACCTTCAAACCTTGAAGGGTTATAATACACATGTTTGAATGGTATCTCCTCAGAGATACCTTCAAACTTTTGGGTCCACAACAAAGGTTAAAATCAAATACAAGATCCCAAAATATAAGAAGCTAACCATTTTCCATAATTTTTCTCAAAACCCCCATTCCTCATTATCATTTTTTATTATCATAAAATACATGGTCAAATATTGAACTAATTATCTATTTTTATCTACATGGTTATTTCACTCTAATGGATGTTTGAAATGTATCTCCTAGGAGATACCTTCAAAGTAGGATGAAGCAAGAATTGAAGTATGTAGTATATGATATCAAAATCTATTATTTTGTTGGATTGACATAAACCATGTCATTAAAAAGATGTTATACATTACCTTTTTAACATTTTTAGGTTTTAACATATCTCCATGCTTATATTCTAGTATAAATATAGCTTTATCTCCTATATATAGGTATAAATTGGACTGATTTTAGAAATAACCAGATTAACAACTCTTCTCATGTCTTTTGCAAATGCCCAGCTAAGAAATCATACGTTAATGGCTTTCTAATGTGGATACTATGCTTTTATCATAAATAATGGTAAGGTCATGGTGAAGGAATAATAAAAAAAGTGTTAGGTCCAGATGCTGAATCTCTAGAACCCATAAATCTCACTTCCACATGCCACAATGAGGAAATATCTATTGTATGTGTAAGTGTTAATGTGACTAAAGATTTTGATCTGACTCTATGGCTTCTATTTCCTAAAATTTTTATGGATAATTTGGGGGATGTAGTTGATATTTTTACTATATGGAGCAAAAGAATGATGCAACATACCACAAATAAGTTTCCTATAGATAATGACATGCAACAAAGTCAAAATAATTTACATAAAGTTTTACATATAAAACCATTGTAACAAGAAAACCCTTACATGGATACATTTATTTTATATATCAATGATATTACCACATTTTAAAGCCTATAAAATACTTTTGTTTGGAAAAGGGTATATTTGTTGCACAAATGTACAACTCTTGCAAATAATAAAAAAATTGCTTTTGGTTATGTTGAATTTACACAACCAAGGGAGATTTTTGGTTGCATTCATGTCCTGATGTTAGAAAATGAATTGGGAGTTTACATAAGGCAGGTTATACAACATTATGAGGCTTGTAATATAGAGGAAATTTAAAAATCTATCATTAAATGGCCTTTTAACAAGATAGTAGACACTGAGACTTATAGTGCAATCGATTTACCATACATGATAGCAAAGGAGAAAGAAATTGCAAATGTTTGGGATGTAGTGGATAATAAATTAAATCCTTTCCTAACATTCATAGTGAAAAGACATCAAAAAAAATTATCTCATTCCTACAAATATATAGGCCAAAAAAGAAGTTATCCAAATAATTTACTCAACCAAGTGGAGTTTGATGAAAGCATATATAGTGAGATTACAACAATGTATGCAGATAAATGTTGCACCAAAAAATGTTTTCAATTAGGAATATAATTTGAGATTATAAAATCCCAAAAGATATATATTTTTTATTCCACCATAACAAATAGGAGGCAACATATCTTCGATGTCGTTCTGCTAGTTTCTTTAAGAAAAAAAAAACAAAACTAGCATTGATTTTTAGGGTACAGAGATGTGTTTGGAATATTTACTAAAAATATATGTATTGAAGAGAAGTAACATTTTTTACATTCAAAATTTTCACAAAAATGGGGAATGAAATGCATTCCATGTAGGGAGATTTTAACAAAATCTAGAAAAGAAGACAATGGTAACTAAAGATTTGTTGGACCAATTGGTGGATGATTTTGTAGATGTTTCTCCATGACTATCATGCTAGGTAGATATATATGGCTCATGAGAAAATGTTTAAAATATTCCATCATATTTCACTCAATAATTTAAGAGGCACCACATCAATGCATAGCTAGAAAATATGGAATATGAGCCTATATCCCAGCCAAAATTAAATAACATGTGGAGAATTAATTTTCATGATGTGACCATTACCATGTCTGATAACCTCATTAGGTGTAAAAAATGCATTGTGTTGAGTCAACAAAAATGCTCTAGGTCCCTCTCTAGCTATCAAGAAGAGAGTATCAATCAAGAATTTGGGATTCACTCAAATTAGATACTTTCTTCAAGACAAATATAGTACACACATAAATGAATGTCAGAGCAATACCCTAAAAAATGCCTTAATGTCATTCATGATAAGGTGGAATGTCAAAAAAAATTGTGCTAAGGACAGTGACAAAAAGAAAAGAAATTATCGATATAATATTAGAGTTGTCAATGGTAGGAATTATATCACACGGTCATGGTGTAGGTGGATATGGGCATTTTTTTAATCATACATTCTTGGAAGGTCTAACTTGACTATCACCTCATTGAATAACTATTTCAAGTATATGGAAACAATAGTGCCAGATACTTATGGATCCTTACTATATAAACTTGGATCTTCAAAATATCCATTGTATGATGCACTTTTGTCTAACACTTGCTACCCATAATGCAAGAAATATAGATAAGAAGCACAATCAATTGGTGCCTTCAATAAACTTCCTTCCAGGCTATACATTTAACTATAAATCTATTGTGGGGACAATAAGAATAGGTACTTCCATCTATAATTATATTTAAAAAAATTCAAACCTTATATGGAACTAATGCTACATTTACAAATTCATAAAATCATGTCTTTTTGTATAGGTATGTGTTGTAATATTTATCTCTCCTTGTCTACAAAGGTGTTTTCTTTTATGTCAAGGTCAAATTTATGCCTTTAGGACACACCCATGAAAACATCGATGGAACATTTGGAAAACTATTTGAATTTATAAAGAGGAAAGGTGTATGGATTATGGTAGAGATGATGGACACTTATATGATGTGTGAAAATAGAAGAAACTTCATGCCATATTTGATTGAAAAAGTAGTGGATTTCAAAGAGTATGTTAATAGTTACTAGCTAAAGGGAATAAATGAAATAGTAGGATTGACAAAAGGTCAATACTTTCTTCTATGCATGGAGTAATATCAACCCATTATGCATTGAATTTTTTTTATAAGAGATAGAAATTGGTCCCCCATGATTACATCATATGGAACTAAAGAAAATGGTGAGTCAAATGTTCTAGAAGGTAATCTGACAAAAATATATTTCAAAGACATGAAAAATAGAGAAATGTCTCAAGATTCCATTATTTATAAAGACTTAGTTAGAATTAGAGAAAGAGTGAAAAATAAATTATATATAACTTGAATAATTATGCATAACAATTCAATGAATTTGGTTTGACCAAAAATAGTAAGTGGAAGGATCTAAAATATTACTTCCAAAACATCCATGACATAATGAAAGAAGACATGTTCCCTTCTGAATTTGAGTGCACAAGAAGGTTTTGGCCTATAAATCATCATGGCATATCCCTGCATAGAGATCTACACAAAATGGTTCATGATATCACCCTTTATTTTGGAGTGGCATCTACAGATACATATGTTGGTCTAAGATGCAAAAGAAAAAGAATTGAATTTGATCCAGCTTAAGATGTGCAAATCAAAGATATGTTATTTTTCAGACCTGACGATTCTATATGAGTGGACTAAACAATATGGGTTTCTAGAACTAAAATCAATATTGAGATACTAAAAATAAATGGTGATATAGAATGAAGGGCCAATGTAGCTTGGTTTATCCCATTTTATGCAGGGAAAAATGATATAAAAGAAGTAGAAATTTACTCAGGCTGCTTGGACAAGAAATGGAAGCCAAACCCAACTGACACATCTTTACCATCCATACTCATAGATAGTATTATCTACGCTTGGAAACCAAATAAAAAATGGAAAGGTCATACACTTTTTCTCACTAATTTTTAAATGGCATTGGAGTAGACTATTGGAATGCATCATCCCACTAGGAACTAACAAAAATAGTGATAAAAGGATTGGAAAATTTGAAATGGTGTTTCCTTAATTTTGGAATGAGAATATGAATGGCTTTTTTCAAACTTTAGTCCATTTTTCATGAATGTATAATGTTTTATTATTTTATTTATTTATAGTGGCACTTCACATTTTTGGTCTTGGGAAATAGACTTTGGCATTTGAGATTTATATTTTATACTAAGACAATTCAATTTTTAGGTAATTGTGCATCTATTTAATAATATTTTACTACTGGAACACCCACTTCACATTTTTGCATCATTCAAAATGGTATTTATCAATAGGTCTTTATAATTTTCACATTTGATAATTTAGTACACTGTGGTTTTTGTGTTTTCCAAAATATAATTCAGCATTCTCATGTATGCAAAAAGGTCTTAAGGGTTTATGCTTCAGAATGTCCCACTTACATGTCAAGATTTGTTCTTTGGCATTTGTATATCGATAAATGTTATTTAGCTTTTCACGTGGCACCAAAAATTATGTGAGATAATATGAGATAAACTTTAATGGTTGTGAGGATGTCACTAGAATCAAATTAAATAGATAGTTTATGATTCAATCAACTGATGACATGTGGCATCCCAATCATCCTAGGTGTTCTAAATCACATATTGGTTGAGCACACAATTGATGTATGAATTATTTGTCCTTAATAAATATGCCACCATGTTTTATAATATTTATAAATGCATGGTCTATGAACCAATTTGAATGGTCATATAATTTAGAATTATTGAAAATATATAATATAGATGTCATTTATTTGTTATAAGTCCAAGTAATTCTTAATGAAGTACAATTTATTTATGATAGTTTTCAACTACTAATAAATAAACTATACACAATCATTTTCAATAATTTATATTTATCACAAATACATTAGACAAATATGAGTTATTTGTAATAAGTCCAACATAATCTCGATATAGTCCAATTTAATCTGGATATAGTCCAATTTATTTATGATAGTTTTCAAAAATTTGGACTATTGATAAGTCCAAATTATAAGAAATAGTCATTAAACAATGGTTATATCTAATTAGTCCATCAATTATTGTAGGCCTAATCATTAAATACCTAATTAAAACATAATAATTATGGATGAAAACCTGATACATAGTAATGTAATGTATAAACTTGTTAATATCATAGACTATAGCAAAGAATTATTTTTCTATGACCATGTAGTTGAGTTCATATCCTTTGAGGTTTTTGTTGATGAAGTAAATGACAGAGCTTAAGGGCTATTTTTTTAGCCAAGGATAACCCCTAGTGTATAATAAGAAGCATTGGTATGGATGTGAAATCACTGAGTCCAGTCAGGAACTCTTAACATGGGATTTATTATCAATAAATCCTTAAGATTTTGGAATGCTTCTTGACATGAAAAAAAACAAATAAAATTAACATATTTATAAAGAAAAATAAATAAAGGTGATATAATTTTTCTAAAGTCTTTGATAAATATTAGGTAATAATTACTCATGTCCTTGGAAACATCTAACATCATTTCACTTCATTAGAACTAATAAGTATTTGATTACACTTATTCTGATAAGATATACCTTAATACTTTTAGGTGATATGTGATGTCCTAGTACAATACCTTTCATCATGAGCATGTAGCATTTTCCATGACTTAGGGAGAGCTAATGGTCTTGAAAAAATTGAAGGAATTTCTCAAGACTTTTAAGGGATTAATCATAGGTCTCTCTATAAATAGTTAATTCATTCATATAGATTTCCATATAGTCATGGTAGAGATCATAAAATATACTCAAGACAACTCACTAGAAAGTGGATGGAGCATTGCATAAACCCAACTTGATTATTGCATATGTACATGTATCCCAAAGAAATGTGAACATAGTCTCATCTTTGTCCTAAAGTGTTATTAGTATCTTGTTATAGCCACTAAATCCATCAAGAAATGAGAAATTATTTTTATATACCAATGCATCAAGGACTTGGTTAATAAAATGAAGGAGAAAATGATCCTTCCTTGTAGATGCATTCAATTCCCTATAATCCACATAGATACACATTTACCCACTTTTTAAGGTACAATCACAAAGGTTGAAACCCATTGGCTATCATAAATAGGATAGATGAACCTTGCATCTAATAGTTTTTGCTACTCATTTTTTACTATATCATTGATAGTAGGGTGGTTCATTCTTCATTATGGTTGGTAAATGGGTTTACATTATTCTTTGATGTAGATCTGATGTGTGCATAAATATGGAAGGATACATCTCATATCATGATGATCCAAATAAAAAAATTTCATATGCTTTTGGAACATATTGACTAACTTAGTTTCATTTTCAAGTGTCAACATCTTATTGATATTGATAAGTTTCCCTCAAAGGATTTTCACTTTCTTGGAGAGGGACATCATGGATTCAATATTACTAATCAGTGGGGCATAAATATATTGGTTTGGTAATAGTTGATGGAAGGCTATAATGGTGCATTGTAAGAGTTTATCTATTTCAGGTCCTCTTGATAAGTATTTTGTAAAACATATGAAAGGAGTGTGTCTTCGTCTTGATCCTTGATTGGCATGCTATAGTCAAGGGTGCATAAAGTGTGGTGAAAAACATGTGGCTCATCTATATCCTCTACCTAAGGAGGTTGGTATTATTCATAAGAATTTTTGGCTAGTGGATATAACACTAATTTGTTAATGTAATTTTTGTTTAAAATCAACGATTTTACTGACTTATAGCCAATGAAAGCATAAGTTGTGTCTAACCATGGCCTCCTAGGATAAGTGGATAACCTCTTAGGTTATTTTTTTGTTTGAGAATGATGAAATATACTGAATATTCTCATGAATCCATTGTGATTACTATATATTCAATCATCCCTTTATGTTTAACATTTGATCTGTCAATCATTTGCAAGATAATAGGTCTTGGGTGAAGTTGTTTTAGTCCATTTTGGTGCATGGTATCGATAGTAATAACATTGATGAATAGCCATATATTAATGTATTTGGTATAAGTTATAAATAAGTTTAAGATTGACTACATGACTTCTTGGATTAAACTAGTTAGGTAGAACTATATTGCCTAACATGATGTCTATAAATTGGCCAACTACTTGGGCAGTTTTGGGGTCCTTCCTTTTCCAACCAGGATTTTATAAACACAACTCACATATAATTTTTACATAAATGGGCACATATTTGATAGCTTAAAATAGTGTAGTTTAAACACACTCATTTTTTAGTTGTCATTGAATATCAAATTGATGTTCTTAGTTAAAATAATGAATATTTAACCTCTCAAGAAAAGGAGGGTCAGAAATCCTTTATTGTGTTGTAGTGGGACTTGGTTCAAGAAAATTAATGGGTTCATGTACTTATGGGTTAGTACGGTTGGCTTGAATCTCCTCATGAAGTTCTATGATCATGGGTGACATGGCTTGGGAAAAAATACGACCTGAACAATGGTGTACTTCATTAATATCAAATATGTAAGTTGAATAATACATTTTTTTAGTAGTCGATGTTAGTTAAATGAACTTATTTATAGGATTTGGAATAGGTTGCGAACCTAGATATGGTTTTATAAGAGGTGATTAGGTATTGGGAAATAAATATGGTTGTGGTTATTATTTCAACTATTGTTGTTGTGGGAATCCAACATTCTGATTAAACCAAGGTTGGTTATTTATCCATGATTGTTTCTTGGGTTGGAAGGATGGACCATTAATAGTTTGGGTTTTGAGGTGGATTTCAATTGCTTTGGGAGGGATTCCAACTATTTTGGGTTAGGTTGTTTTGTTGAGACAAATTTTTATTTTGCATGGGTTTTTAAGAATTAGGTCCATTCTAGTTAGTTGAAAATTGAGAATTTATAAATACAAAATGAAATGGCATACCTTTATATCATGGACTAAATGTCACTTACTTATGTTGAGACACATAAAAAGTTTGATCTTCATCTCTACCAATTTAATGTAATTCCATTGTCTTATTATTCTCCTCAATTATGCTAACCACCTTTACTCGCATGGCCTGCTAATTGTAATCTACTTCCTTTTTCCAATATTCTAGATAATAAACCATCATGGTTTGATCTATTTATTAATTTTTTCCTTGTGTATAATGTATCTAGCTGAGTAGGCATATGGATAATGATGTACTGTTTCATATCCTCCAACAAATTGCTTACTTTAATTTTTCAAAGTCCATTTACAATGGATGAAAGAAGTATCTTGATACCATTATTTTTATTCATTTCTGATCTTGAGTAATTATTGCATAGAGTTGTTAAATCATCAAAGGATAATGTTGAAACATCTCCTTTAGTTATTAGGTTTAATTTTTCCAAACAATCTTCTCTAACTAACTTAAGTAATGTCAATTTGATGTATTTTAAGTCCATTACAATATCCTTGGAATTTTTTAGGGTGAACATAAATCTTTCCATGTAAACCTCTAATGATTCATCTTCATCTTGTGTTATGAAGATGGCATCCCTCCTATAGTTTTTTCTTTAAAATAATCTTGAATTTGGACAAAAACCTCTCCTTCATTTCTTCCCAAGTATAAATTGCATCCTTTCTTAGTCTTATAAACCATCTAAGAGATTCATTATTGAGTGTTGTTGGAAACAACATTAGATTTTAATCATATTGTTTATAGTCATAGTTGCGGCATAAGATATCAAACTCAGAGATGAATATATCTAGTCTTCACTTACCTTTCCTCCAAAATTAAGGAGGGAAGAATGATGGATATTATTCATAGGTCCATTTCCTCTAGGGGTGTGGATGGGGAATTTAAAGGTTATTTATTGATTGGTGCAATTCCATTATTGATGGTCCTCCATGAAAACTCTTTCTATTTTTAGACTATAAGCTTTTGCCACCCACTCTTCAAATTCATTGTCAATCTCTGAGTTCCCTGGTGTGTAATAAACATAGATTTTAGATATTTATAGAGGGATATGAGATATTATACAAAAATATGAAGAAGTAGAATCTCTTGAGGAGTCAACATTTTGTCTAGTATCAATATATTTTTTAGTCTTGATGTCTCTTCTAGTAGCTAGATCTTCTCTAAATGCTTCCTTAGCAAGAAATTTTGGAGAGGATGGAGGGAACCAAATTCTGTATTATTGAGTATGAGGTGATAGGGTAATAATTATTAATAATGGTATATAATAATCCTTTTTAGGTGTATGAACCTCTTCATCTTCTAAATTCAAAACTTTTGTTACTAGTTCAATTAAAAAATCTTCTTTTTCTAGTTATTGTATTGATAATTGAAGATAATATTCAAAATATTCCTTATATTCCTCAATTTAAGTGGGTTGTATCTCAATTCCTACATTAGAGGATAACTGTCTAGGAAAAAATCTACATAGATATTCCCATTCTCTCTACATGGAAATTAACCTCATTTTTTTCCTTACCCTGCCTACACATGGTTAGTATGGCTTGTGTTTTTTTCTTTTTTAATATTTACTATTCCAAGAAAAGAAATTTTATTTAGAAAGTAGGAAATATTTAAGATAGAAAGAAATTAATTTTTAATCTAGGAATGTAAAGAGTAAAATAGAATATCAATCTTATGGATTTCAAGTGTGTGACACCTTACCCAATAATGGTTCTAAAATGATGAGCAAAATTTAACATCAATTAAACATGAAAATCTTATAAAAATTCACCTATGTTTAAAGAATGAAGCATACAGATGATAAATAAAAATACCACTTCATTAGTTTTCAACCCAAGGTTATTTTATATTAATAAGGCAATGCCACTATATATGCTCAGTTCATTCACTTGTTGACTGTGTCAATTGCATATAGGCTTAATTGCATAAATGGAGAATTGAATAAATGTAATGTACATGAAGTTATATGAATTGATAAAAATAGAATTTAATATAATGAAAAGATGTGGAAGCTTCCC
>JARHVA010004911.1:215000-247500 GCA_037957365.1 Torreya grandis | reverse complement strand
TATGCTTTTTCTATAAGGTTGCATTCACATCATTACTGCAATCTTCATTACTCGACTCAGACTTGTAGATGTTGGTGTTAGCATAGGTTTATTGTTCAACATGTTAAATATCTTCAATATTATTGAGGCATATTTGGATTAAGATATGAAAATGACATGATCCATTTTTTATAATTCTATGTCAAGTAAATAATTTAACAAACCTAGGTCTGTCATTTCACAATCTTTTTTTATTGCTTCTTTGAACTCAATAATGAATATATCATTGTTTTTTTGTAAAAATTAGATCATCTACATATAGTACATCAATCAAAATATTACTAAGGCTTATCTTGATATAAAATATGGGATCACTACCACTTTTTAAAAATCCATTACTATTAAAATATGAATCAATTGTGTTGTACCATGTTCTTGGTGCTTTCTATGGTATGTAAAGTGCTTTCTTCAGCCTATAAACCTTGTAGTTTTGTTTTGGGACTTCATAGCCAGGTGGTTGATCAACATAGACTTCTTCCTTAAGTACTCCATTTAGGAAGGTAGAGTTCACACCTACTTGATATACCTTTCACTTGTGTTGGGTGGTTATTTCTAAGATAAATCACATTGTTTCCATTCTTGCAAGAAGAGCATATGTCTCATCATAATCTCTTTTGTGATACTATTTATATTCCTTAACAACTAGCCTTGTTTTATGCCTCTCAATTATTCCTTCTATAGTAATCTTAGTATTATACACCCAGTTAACTCCAATCACTTATTTAACCATGTGTAATTAAGCTAGCTCCCATGTTTTTTTTCATTCTATTGCATCTATTTAATCATCCATGGACTTACACCATTTTTTATTCTTTCATTGCTTATTCAAAACATGCAAGATCACTTTGAGAAAAAAATTATATTTTCATCAAGTTCATAATACCTTATATTTTAAAAAATATCCCTCAAACTCTTTGTAGTTTTTGGTATTAGATAAGCAAGTGTTGGATCTGAACTACTACTAGAGATGCTTGACCAAGGAGTATGTTTTAAAATTGATGTAGATAGAAGTACTTCCAGAGGTTCATTATATTGATCTATGACTGATACAACTTGATTGTATTATTTTCCACCTTATACATCGTCCATGTATCTCGTTATTGAATTAACTGAGGTAGTGTCAACACTAACATCCCATGGTTCATTCCCAAGAAATTATACATCCCTATTGATCGTAATATTATTGGTAACATGTTTATATAGTCTATATGATTTAGAATCTTCACTATAACCAATGAAGATGCACCTTTATCCTTTATAATAAAATTTATTACTCTTCTCTTTTCGAACAAATGTATATGCCATGTAACCAAAGATTCTTAGGTGTTTCACATTGTAGTTTTTATTTGTCCACACTTTATATGGAGTCCTATCTCATATGACATTTTTGAGACATATATTTAACATGTATATTTTTGTTGGTGTAGATTGACCCCAAAATTCATTTCAAAGTCCCTTCGCCTTAGATATACTTGAAACCATCTCCTAGATAATTATATTCTTCCTTTCAACCAATCTATTTGTTGTGGAGTATACTTAATAGTTAATTACTTTTCAATGCTTTCATTCTTACAAAAATATAAAAATTTCTTAGATACATAATCTCCCCCTCTATCTATTCTAATAACTTTGATGAATTTTCCACTTTATTTCTCAATTAAAGCCTTGAACCACTTGAATTTCCCAAATGTTTCATATCAATAATTTAAGAAATAATCCCAAGTCTTCTTATTGTAATTATGTATGAAGGTCAAGAAGTATGCATTATTGGAGTGGGTGAGAGTTTTCATTGGGCCACAAAAATTTGAGTGTACCAACTCCAATTGTGATTTCTCCCTCCTAGACATCCATGATTGAAAGTGTTGCCAATGATATTTTTGTAATATCCATGCCTCACATTTACTATTAGGTTATATTATTATTGGTAATCCCCTAGCTATATATTTTTTGGATGGGCTATCTAATGTAGAATAATTTAAATGCACATACCTCAAATTCTATAGTATAGATGGGTATTTGATGATTGTATTTAAATCCATATACTATAATACTATTTTAATCTTCATGTGTTTAGGATATGGAGATACAAAATATGAAGAAAAATTAGTTTGAATCTTGAGGGGAAACATGAGTTTACTTGTCCTTTAAATTGTATATATTTTGTTCTTACTCCCATCCATATCAAATATTGTGCACTCTATGTTCTCCATCAAGAATCTATATCCTTTTTGGACCAGTTCTTCAATGCTCAAAAGATTATATTTTAGATTTGGGGCATATTTGAAGTCCTAGATTTCTCTTCTTCCAATTTCTTAGTGAAAATGATGATAGTCTCTCTAACGTAAACTAGAACTTTTTCATTATTCCCCTCTTAATATCATATTGAATTCTTGTCAATGAAAGAAAATAAGTTTTCATTACCACTCATGTTTTTATTAGTGGCAAAAGTATAGGTTTTGAAAGGGGCCCACCCCTTATACAATAGAGAGAAAGATATTATGATAAAAGTTCTATTACTACCTTCTTCCAGTAGAAATAGAACTGGGGTGAAAAAATAAATAATAAAAGATGAAACCCTACAGAGGAAACCCAAAAAATACATACTAAAGTACTGACCCTTACTAAAACTATTATTTTTCAGTTCTAGGGTTCATATTAATTAATTCTTTCTCTATCTTACCTTTAATTTTTTTAAGATCTTGGAAGATATGAATGGAAACTTCAAGATAATCAACTGGTTTAAAAATATCTTTATCTTCTAAAGTGGATAAATGATTCTTCTCAAGAGATATTCAAACCATGAAAGCCTTACATGCAACATATTTTAATCCTAAAGAAAAATAACCTTTGGTGAGGATTCAACTTCCTTATTTTGTTCAAGAACTAAAACTAATGTTGGAGTTTCCAACAGCTCACTGACATTATCCAAGTTTTATTCATCTTCTAAATTGTCACCTATTTCTTTATCTAAATTTGTCTCAAGGTTAATATCCTTCCACCAAGAAACCCTAATATTACTCTTAATAAAGCCACACTCATTAGTTAGATGCCCTATAGCAAAGACTTTTTGATAATAAAAAGGCAGTCATCATAACCTAGATTTTGTTTCCATGTCCGACCCTAAATGATCAGATCAATATATCTGTGAATGTTTTATAAAAATTTTAAAGAAACTAGGATATGAACAAAAGTAGAGTGTTTCATATTTATTGTTGATGGGTCTCCATTAAGAAATTTTCCCAAATAATTTCTTATAGCATAAAAATAATAATCAATCCAAAAGTGGAAAGGAAGATGAGGCATCCTTACGCATATTTTTATGATGTTGAAAGCTTATGTAAGTGGTTCAAAGGATGGATACCATGGCTTAGACTATAACATACCATGATCCCATCTGCAAACCTTGTGTTGGAAAATTTCTTTCTTGTCCTCAACAAGTTTAAAGACAAAAACAAAGAAGCCATTGGTGAAAGGGAAGAGTTCCAAATTACCTCTCACATAGGGCTTCCATTTCTTCTCAACCCATGCCTAAAGCACTTTAAAAGGACAAAAATTGGTAAATCTACATATCATCCCTCTACTCAACAAGTGTTGCTCATGATTGAGGATCTTTTTTAGGTACTCCCTGTCGAAAGTGATTTATGGGTTGGAGGTGATAGGTGTAAAAGCTCTCATTGGGTATTTTTTTATAATCTTAGAAAAAGATCTGGACTCAACCTTCTTCATAGCAAGTTGATCTAAAGTTTCCACCCCTAAAGTTGCCTCCCCTATTTCCTTAAAAAGAGAAACATGTTCTAAATTTTTAGGTAATACATCTCTATCCATTACTCCTAGGGCCAACTTATTGTTGCCATCTGATTCTAATGCTTCCCTTTCTAGCACATGTATAGATCTATCTAATAGAAACCATTGAATAGATGGAGGAGTAGGTATCAGGATATTTAATGTTGCATATGGAGGATGCAAACCATTAAATAGATTCTCCTTTGTTATGGCTACATCTACTATAGATAGGGTCCACTGAGATCATCATTTACTGCTCAAACTAGATGCTAGGGTCTTCTTCCCATCCTTCCCTATTATTGTTAATGAGTTACCAGATCCATCCACCACAGAAGATGTCTCCTCCAAATTTCCATCCTGATTAGGTTCAGGTTTCATAGCTATGTTCAAAATATCTTCTTTCATGTGATTAGATGTCTCTATCACTGTGAGCTGGATGCCACCACCGAGTCAAAATACCACTCATTTTGTTACTACAAGCACTGTCCAAATATCAAACCAGAATGCTACTTTGCTTAGTAATATTACATACAATGAATATGTTTGGCAGAGGTTCACATTCACGTACTTTCTCATTAGATATATTTGTACTTTACCTTGACTAATCACACTACCTCCTTTTAAATTCACTCATAAAATGACCATATTTATGATATTATTAGCAATTAACCTTGTTTTCATCATACTTTTGGTTTGAGTTACTACTTATCTTCTTATCTTGGGAGTTTGACTGTGATTTGTTTGTTCTTTCTTGGTTATTTTAACTCTCTCTTTCATAGTGTTTTCTTTGTCTTCCTCTATCTGTAGTTTCTACCTCTATTGTATATTCCTCTCCCCCACCTCTCATACTAGTTTGAGATTTGAAGGTTTTCTCTAGGGAAGAATGAGTAATTCTATCCAACCAATGCTCATAGATTTGTAGAAAACCCATAAAATCCTACACTATCATCTTTGAAAGATCTTTAGCCCCTTGAAGTGCAATAAAAAACTATGTCAAATATTAATGGAAAACTCCTAAGGATCTTTTCAAAAATTCTTTGATCCTTTAAAGCTTCTCCATTAATCCTTAACTGATTTACTAACCTATAAATTCGTGTATGAAAATATGAAATGGAATCATCATCATTCATTTTAAGAGTTTCAAACTCCATCTTGAGTAATTGGAGTTTGACTAACCTCACCTTGTCAGTGCCTTTGTAGGTGATTTGAAGAATTTCTCATGCCTCCTTTGAGGAAATAGTTTAGGCTATTTTGGATTATATGTATATTGTTATCTTGGTCAAATTCAAGGCTTTTGCATCCTTCCTCCTAGTCTCCTTCAGCTGGGTTCTTTGGACATTTCTTAATCCATTGTAGGCAGCTTGGTCAATCACATCAGTGAATCCACTAACTAGTAACTCCCATAAATCATTTACAATCACTATAGTCTTCATTTTCTTAGCCAAAACATTGTAGTTTTGTCCATCAAATGTTGGTGAATATTGGAAGGTATTATTCTTTGTTCTAGCCATGCTATGAACTTGAACAAATTCTCTAACTTATCTCACTTTCTGTCTTATCAAAATATGGCGTTTTGGCACTTCTAAGGAGACATCTGACAAGGGTGTTTCAACCTTTTGCTTTGTTTAATGGCAACACCTTTGTTGATAATAGATGGCATGGGATGATCTGATATGAAATATTTCTTTAAATTGTATTTGTAGTTAGTCTATCTTCTGTCACATTGAAGATTTGAAACAAAAGAATAATTAAAAGATCGATCTTTTCCTATGAACTGTTGCACTCTCTATGTTAGGCTTTCTACTTACTATTCTCCAACTTGGCTTATGCCTGACCTAGACACTGCTCCTCCAAGATCACCAATGAATGAGCCCTCTTAGAAGCTAAATATGATCCCATGATCTGCCAATGGCTCCGATACAAGTTTGTTGGTGCGGGTAAAAGAAAATAAATGAAAATACTACAGCACTAAGCAAAAAATATCAAAATGCTACGACATTCATAAAAAAAAAATAGCCATTTTTTATTTATATTTTATTTCATAAACAAAATACATATGCCTCTATTACATAGAGGTCTTTGACAATTCGCATCTTCTATAAAAAGACTTGCTTTATTTCCAAGCAATCAGAAAATATTTAATGAAGTATGGGTTGTGGTAAACATCTTGACATGCAGTTGTAGCAGGTATGGTTGAAAATGTTATTCTGAATTCCCATATTCTCGACTGGATAATATCACTGCTCATTAAAGAGAGTCAATGGTGGAGTGTCGATGGTGGAGTCTGTCGTGGAGTGATGATGGTGGTGTGAATAGAGATTTAATTTCTCCGGATGGCTTTTGATTTTAAAGCAATATTTAAAAGATGATGCTTCACGATTCTTAAAATAAGTTGTTTTTTTAAAGCAATTTTTATTCTTTTCTTGTATATGCTTTCGCCAACTTTAAAGTTATTGCGTGTTCATTCTATAATTTTATTTAAACTATCTTTGTCCTCTATTTATTGAGGCTGTATATTATTTTTTATCATTAGAAAGAAGTTGAATAATATATAAGTCGAAGCTTTCTATTTTTCTAAGTTTTTTCTGATTCTTATTTTATTCTTCATTGTGGTATTAGAGAGAGGTTGAAGCGCACTAGGTAGCTGACATCCAGGTTGAAGAATAGCAAGTAGCTAGCTATAGGAGAAAAGTAGTCAGCGCCCAGGTTAGCATCATAGGAGACAAGGTGCAGAAAGAGCTGTTAGCAAAAATAACTGTCAGTCAAAGCTTAGGAGAGGAGCCATAATCGTAGGTAGAGGTTGAACTACCATTAGAAGCATTGAAGAACAACCAGAAGCATTGAACGAGCTTACATCCACCATGTGAGAAGAGCAGTCTAGAGGACATTGTCTGCAAGAGATAAATACAAAAGAAATAAAGCGTAGATCAAGAGTTTAATTCACAAAGAGGCACAATCAATAGGAAGGAAGTAGAAACTATCAAAGTATATTAAAAAATATTACCCAGTTTACAGATTGGAGGGCTGTCAAAAGAAAATGAAGAAAATAAAGAAAATGCAGCAGACAAGCTGACAAGCTGACCCAACATAAGACAAATCAACAAAGTGCCTATTTGGTATTAAGTAATACAAAGGGAGAAAGGCATGTGGAGATGTCTAATTATTGTCATCAAGAAGGAGAAATTCGAAATTGATTTGGTATATCAAATCATGGCAGAAAATAATATTGTTACTCAGCCTCAAATTTCAACTTTTCCAGGTAAAAATTATGATTTTAGGTCTATCAAGATGAAAACTTTGTTTTTTCATAGGATGTATTGAATCTAGTGGAAAATAGATTCATAGATCCTAAAGATCAGGTAGCTTATAAGGCTTTGACACAAGTATAGAAGGATCTTCTTAGAGAAAACAAGAAGAAGGATGTAAAATACCTATTTTTTATTCAACAGGCAATAGATGAATCTATTTTCCCTAGGGTTGTAGCCACAGGTAGGTCCAAGAGGGCATGGGATATTATATAAGTAGCATATCATGGAACCACCAAGGTAAAAGTTACTAAATTATAATCTCTTAGGAGAAGTTTTCAGAATGTATACAGGAAATATTTAAAGTCCGTACACTGGTTTTTCATTCATGTCATGAATGTTGTTAATCAAATAAGATCACATGAGAAGAAATAACTAATTAGAAGGTTGTAGAAAATATTCTCAGGAGTCTACCTAGTAAGTTTGATTCTATTGTTATTTTTATTGAAGAATATAAAGTTCTAACATAGCTATTTATAGATGAGTTGAGGGGGTCTCTATTATCTCATGAATCCAATATGAACAAGAACACTACTTCCTCATTAGATAATGATTTTAGATCACAAGTTTCATTCAACAAAAGTAGAGGAAGACTAAAATCAAGCTTAAGAGGCAAATGCAAAAATAATAATCAAAGAGGTACAAGGAGTAGTCTGGATCAAGGTGAAAGGACAAATCATTATTTCAATATTTATAGTTCTAGAGGATACAACCAATCTCATCAACATTCTCAGAGGTATGATAAATCCAATGTTCATTGTCATTATTGCAAGAAGTTTGGTCATTATGGATATGAGTGCTAGAAGAAACAAGTAAATGAGGGTAAGAAAAATGCAATTTTTTAAGATATATTTGGAAGTAATTCTTAGTCATTAATCATTACATGTCATGTTGTTCTTTAGAGTTCCAGTGATAATTAGTTTTTAGATAGTGGATGTAGTAATCATATGACACAAAACAAACATTTGTTTGGAAGATTAGATAGTGTTGTGAAGTCATAAGTTAAGCTAGGGAATGATTATAATGTATCAATGATGGGTAAAGGTGTGATTAATAGTTTCACAAAACATGGTGAAAGAAAATATATTCTAAATGTTTATTTTGTGTCATATTTGAAGCATAATCTTATGAGTGTTAGGAAAATTGTGAATAAAGGTTACAGAGTACCATTCAAAGGTAATGTGCACACTATACTAGATAGATTTCTAAGTGACAAGTTGATTGCAAAGATTGAGATGACTAGGAACCAAATGCTCCCACTTCAACTCAAGAATGAAAAGTTGACCCAATAATAGCTCAAAGGAAATTACAAGGTAGCCCATTTAGATCTGACATGGTTATGGAATATATGGTATGGATATCTTCATTTTGTAGGTTTGAGTTTATTGTAGAGGAAGCAGATAGTGAGAGGATTACCACAAATTGAGCAACCATCAAGTTCATGTAAAATTTGTATTTTGGGAAAATAAGACAAAGAATGTTTTAAAATAGGAATGTATTATAAAGCAAAGGCACTATTAGAGCTTATTCACATTGATATATGAGGACATGTGCATACTCTATAATTATGATGAATTTTATATTTTTTTATATTCATTTATGATTTTAGCAGGAAAACTTGAATATATTTTCTCAAGTAAAAGTCTGAAGCCTTTAGGATATTCAAAGAATTTAAATCAATGATTGAAAACCTAAGTGCCTTATATATCAAGGTACTCATGTTAGGTAGAGAGGGTGAATACACTTCAAATAAGTTTCTATATTTTTCTATGTATCATGGAATTAAGAAGAAATTTACTAAAAGATACACACCATAGAATAATGGTGTGGTAGAGATGTAGAATAGAACAATCATGGATATGGCTAGGAACATGTTGAAGGCCAAACACTTATCAAATGAATACTGGATAGAAGCAGTTACATGTGCCTTTTATATTCTAAATAGGTGTCCCATAAAAAATATTATGGAAAAAATTCCATAGGAAGCAGGGAGTGGAAGAAAGCACAATGTATCTCACTTAATATTTTTTGGATGTATGGCATATGCATATGTGCTATAATAAATAAGAAAAAAGTTGTATAATAGAAGTGAAAATTGTATTTTTATTAGTTATAGTGAGCATTCAAAAGATTACAAGTTATACGATCTCATTACCAATAAGGTAATGATCAGTAGAGATGTTGAATTAAAAGAAGAGAAAACCTGGAATAGAAGTATAAATATAATAATTATAACTAGAGTAACAATACTTCAAGTAGAATAAGAATCAGTAGAACAAGGTGTGCTAGGTCGCCAACCAAGTTCACAAGAAATAGGTAGTCTAACAAGAAATCTATACAGAGGTAATTCAAGAGAGCTATAACAACAAGAAATTTTGTGATAGTTGAATCGTAAATGCATGTACCTCCCAATTCATAAGTAATGAATCATATCCAACACTTTCTTCATTAAGATCAAGGTATCGAGGTATGAAAATAAGAAGCTTAAAATAAATATATGATTAAGGATAAGATAATTTAGATTTAAATTCAAATTTTGTTTTATTCTCTCGTGATCCTATATATTTTGAATAAGTAGCTAAACAAGATGATTAGATAAAGACTATGGATGAAGAGATGGTTTCTATTAAAATATATGAAACATGGGAGATAGTAGATCGATCCAGGCAACAATTTAGGTGATAATTCAGGTGATGGTTCTACCCCTAATTGATGATGAAACTTTTGGGAGCCATAACTTTTGCACCATAACTCTGATTGACTCATCGTTTGAACCATTTGAAAGCTAAGAATGATCAAAATGCATTCATATGGCACAAAAATCCAGCTACTATTTTTGAACCTATAAAACCTAATGGAAGTACCCCAAATTTTAATTTTAGTAGTGTGATCTAAAAATAGTAAGTTTCTAATAATAATGATTCCTCAAATTTTGTATTGTTGTAAATCATAGAAGTCAAACCACTTAATCTCCCTCAATATTGGTGACCTTTCATATCCTCCTTCTACCTTTAAAATGTGTATAAATAAATATATAACCTAAAATTGAAATTAAACATCTCTTCCCAGAGATAAGCATATGGTTGTATTTGCAATTTTGAGTAATAAAACATCTCTTCTAAGATAAATCATTGTTACTATGTTATTTTTATGCTCTTGAACTATCTATAAATCATAACTTCTAAGTTTTGGATCATATATATACCTGAAGGTAAAGACATCATAGGAGTTAAATAGGTCTATAAAACTAAATTCAATGTAGAAGGAGAAGTTGATAAGTACTAATCAAAGTTTTTAGTAAAGGGTTTTTTTATTAAGGATGAATGATAGGTTCTTTTTTACTAGGGATCCTTTCCCTAAAAGAGAAATAATAAGCTAAGGCCACACTATCCAAATATAAAAATTCTTTTGATAACAAAAGACTGAAGAAAAATAATCAAAGAATAACTAAGAAGTAGCAAGGAAATGCTCTAAATGCCATGATTTTCCACAATAGTTGTTGCCCAAACAACAACAATAAAATAAATAAGAGACTAACTAGGAATCTCCCATGGGATTTTCTTTTTTATATCTAAGAGACATTATCAAAGGTTTCAACCCGTATTTACTTTTGTATATATTTTTATGGCTAACAGTTGTCCATTCTCCTTCCTCCTCAAGATTTGGAAATATGAGTATGGAGATATCCAAAAAATCTACTTGATTATATATTTTTGCTGAGTCAAACACTTCTTGTCTTTCTATTGGAGATTGGGTTATTGGATCTGATCTAATATCTATATTTCCATTAGTCTCCTCATGTAACACAACATCCCCACCCCTCTTTGGTAATTGGCTCAAAACATAGTGTTTCATTTCGATGATTTTGCTTATCTTCTTCCAAGTGGATATCTGATTCTAATCCCTCATTATCACTTCCACTATCCTCTATAGCTGAGAACATATTATGCTCAATTTTTGCATGTTTACACCATGATTCCATCTTATTGAATTTGAAACTTGTGAAATCATTCACAATATGCCTTTTTTTTGAAACATCTTATTCACCTAAAGGGATACCTTCAAAGTCAAGGGATTGCATACAATTTTTCTCACCCACCCGTAGTTCTAATTGAGAAGGTAAATGTTTAGAAAAATCTAATTAAACCAAAAAATAGGCATATATGGAATGCTCCTTAACAATAGTAAATTTATAAGTGGTCCAAAAATTGCCTATCGTATATCCAATGGCTGAAAATGCCAAATCATCCAAAAAAATGGTAAGGAAGATTTAGATGCCTAATCAAAATCAATTTGAAATTAAAAAATTAGTCTAAGCATTAAAATATGGATGCAAAGTTTTTGTCAATAGATTGTGTTTATCACAGTCCCAATCCATGCCATTAAAAATGACTAGGATTTTTCTCTACAACATGGAATTGATTATAAAGATACATTTGTACTAGTTGTAAGACTTGATATAGTCAGGATAGTTTTAGCCATAGTAGCATAAAATAATTGGAAGGTTTACCAAATGGATGTGAAATCAACCTTTTTGAATGATTTTTTAGAAGAAGTATATGTGGAATAACCACCATGTTATTAAGAGAATGGATAGGGAGACAAGGTATACATATTGAATAAATATCTTTATAAGCTCAAACAAGCACTAAGAGCATGGTATAGTCATATTGAATAATACTTGACAAGAAATAGATTCAGCTAAAGCAGTTGTGATCCTATGGTATACATAAAAATCAGCAAGCAAGGTTAAATTTTGATTGTATGTTTATATGTTGATGACTTATCTTTACTGTAAATTTTTCTATAAACATGTTCAAATCAGCAATGAAGAAATAATTTGAAATGATAAATTTATGATTAATGAAATATTTTATAGGCAATGAAATTGTTCAATCAGATAATGGTATCTTTATTTATCAATCTAAGTATTTTAAAGATGTTTTGAGAATATTCAAGATGATGAACTATAATTTTTCACCAACCCCAGTTGTAATAGATACAAAACTTAGCAAAGAAGATAGGGGATCTAATGTTGATCTAAGTATGTTCAAAAGACTCGTTGTAAGTTTGATGTACCTCAAAGTTACAAGGCTAGATATTATATATGCAGTTTCTTTGCTTTAAAAATTTATGGAATCACTAAAAGACTCACACTGGCAACTTGGGAAGAGAATATTGACATATGTTGTAGGAACAATAGTATAAAAAATATTATATTCTAAAACTAATGATTTTAATTTGATTAGCTGTAATGATAGTGATTTTATAGGTAACACAAATGATAAGAAGAGTACTTATGGATATATTTTTGATTTTGACACAAATGTAGTTTCATTAGCATCAAAGAAACAATCTATAATGATAATTTCACTAGCAAAAGTAGAGTTTGTTGTAGCAACATCAAAAGCATGTCAAGTAGTTTGGATGTAGAGAGTGTTGACATATCTATAATTGTATAAGAAGGATAATTATACACTAGTATTTTGTGACAAAAAATCATCAATTACACTATCAAATAATCATGTTTTTTACAAGAGAAGTAAGCATATTGACACAAGAATTCACTTCATCAAAGGGTTGGTGAACAGTGCATAAATCCACTTAGATTTTTTACAGATCTAAAGACCTGTTGGCATATATTTGTAAAGGCTTTAGCATAGGAGAGATTTGAATATCTAAGACAACATTTGGGCATTATGGATATTAGATCAGTTCATGATAGAATTAAGGGGGAGTGTTAGAATAAAGATTTAATTTCTCCCAATCAATTTTTATTTTAAAGCAATCTTTAAAAGATAATGCCTCGTGATTCATAAAATATTTTTTTAAAGCAATTTTTATTATTTTCTTGTATATGCTTTTTCTAGCTTTAAAGATGTTGCATTCTCTTTCTAAAAATTTCTTTAAACTATATTTGTCTTCTATTTATTGAGGATGTGCAGTAGTTTTTATCACTAGAAAGAAGGTTAATAATATATAAGCCGAAGATTTTTATTTTTTTGAGTTTTTTCTGACTATTATTTTATTCTTCAGAGTCGGTGTAGGAATAATTTATTTATTCCAACATCATGAATGGCTCATAATAATTGGTATAACTACATTGTTAAGTTTTATAATAATCTTCATCCTATGTTTAATTTCTTTTATCAATAGCCTTATAGATATATTGGTGAATCATATGTTTATTTTGTAAAAAAAACTAAGCCTAAATCTTCGGGCTAAATGATCAAAAATAAAATGTGTTTACTCTTGTTGTAGTTGACATATGTCGTATTAAATTAGGAGATGTTGTTTCGATAGATGATCATCTCCTACATAGTGATCATTTAAGGAAAAATTAGTCTTCCATGACTGGATGATCAATCCCTTCGTAGCATAGCTATCTTTAATGGTAATTATGCATTAGTGAAAAAGGTTGTTTAAAGAATTCATATAAATACACAAATAATGAAAAATGCACATGAGCATATTTTTTAAAAATTTAATAATAGAGGGATCACTATTGCCTAGTATTTGGTTGCATACTTACTAGAGGTGAAAAGATTAATCAATGAATTCACACAAAAAGTGTTGATAAAATCTATATTCCTTTAAGACAATAGGTACTAGAATATGCATGAAGCTAATAATAGTTCTATTTGTGGACTTAATCTTAAAGACTGGCATTAGTTTAGATTTTTTTTTTATTTATTAGGAGGAAGAGATATACAACCATAAAAAGCAAAGTAGCTTAGCTCTAAACATATGCATGAAGCTAATAGTAGTAATGGAAATGCATAGAACAATATATAAAAGAACACTAAAATAAAGACAGATAGAGTTTAAACAAAATAAAAAAAATTATTTACATATATTATATTGTATCAAAATAATACAAAAAACTTGATTTAATTTCTTAAACAAATCTAACTACAACTGTTGACACTAAGTCTTACAAAAGGACCTCCTTAACACTTAAATACTTTACTATAATATAAGGTATGTATCTAATTGGCTTAGTCTTTTCATTTTATTCATTTGAGAATTAATGTTTGTCCAAGTGAAAGTGATAGCATACTCAATTGACAATATGGAAAGAGTGAAGAGCTCAATGTCAATCATGAAGTGTTTGGTGAGGTTTCCAAATTATGTGAAAATGAATAAGCTTTGTCATTCTCCTTTTGTGAATGTGATGTGTCCCATGATTAGAAGGAAATTATGAAATGAAAACAAGAAGAATTACATAATGTACCAAGGCTTGGAAACCTTGGAAAACACCAAATATAGAATAGCTTAATGGAATATATATATATATATATATATATATATATATATATATATAATAGTCTAATAAATTAAAATAAGTATAATAATATTATACTCGAATAATATACTAGGATAATAGTAATTAATAGTATATATTATATAATAATAAAATATAGTATACAAATAATAATAAAATTATAATGTATTATAAATATTATATTATAAATTTGTTTGTATGCTATAATATTGATAGTAGTATTAGAAAACATTATATAGTGTAATAATGTCAATAATCATTCACCTATCAGGTTAAGACTTGTATTATTTATATAATCGATAATTTATATTAGAAGTTGGAGGATGAATATGACTGTATCAACCTAATTTTGATGTATGGAATGTATTGTTCGAGTTGCATCACAAGGGATTTAAATCACTGATGTGGATACTTTGTCCCACCAAAATCTAGGTGGAAAATACAGAAGAGCCAATAGTCAATAAATTAAACCAATGATGAGGGTATCCTTTTCCATAGTGATTATTTTGTTATGTGGATATTAATTTTAATGTGTTAAACACCACTATTTAAGCATACAAAGGTTCACTTGATGTGTTATTAACCCAAAATAATGGAGGTATTAATAGTATATTGAAATAAATGTAATTTATATATGAGCTTTTCATCTATAAAATAAAATTTTATATTCCACTAAGACCAATTTTGATTAAGGATTTTGAATTAGCAAAACTAGTACATTTGTTGTAATGTTTTTAAGAAAGCATCTCATGGGAAACTAATAATACACATTCTAGTTGGGATTAAAATAAATTCAAATTAGGACCTTTCCTTTAAATAATGCAAAAATTGACTAAATTTTCATTATTTTTAATATTATTATGTTGTTTGCCAGCTTGAAATTAGATAGTTTGTAAATAGAGATACATTAAGACTTTTTTGTTCTCTAATAAGTTCGTTGTAGTAGGAATGTTATTATTATTTTTTAATTCCATAAAGAAACATTCTTTTTATTATTCAATGGGATATAAAATCCCTAAAATTTTTATATATCCATGTTTACATATTAGATATTGGGCCTAAAACCATTATTAGGTGAGTTAATCTCAAGTCAGTGTCTCTGCATGAATGTTCTGCAGTGGAAAATATTTATTGATAGGTAGATATATTAGTTTCAAGTTATTTACAATTATTCAACTTGTATGTTTAAAAAGTTAAAGGATTTATTAGGTTCACATTTTCATGAATCACTATATGGGTTGTTTGCGGTTCTTTGTGCCTATTGAAATCAATTCTTCTTATCAAAATATTTTTATAGGTTTTCATTGTCATCATTTTAATTTTTGTAAAAACCTTTTTTTATCATTAGAAAGCATTTCATGGGAAACTATTTGGACAAGTTCCAGTCAATATCAACATCATATCAAGGTAGAATATGTCCTCTAGATAGTACAAATACTTTGTAGTATTTTAATTATGTTTATTATATTATGTTATTTTATGACATGGAATCATTGAATTATTATAAAATAACTATGTTAATTCAATTTGTGTTCCTTAAAATTAGATGGTTTTAGATTCATATAGGATATATTAGGATCATGTTATTTATAATTATACAACTTATAATTTTAACAAAGTAATAGGATATATGGGTTGGCCATGGTTCTCTCTGCCTACCAAATATGTGTCTTCTTATTAAAAACTTATGTATATGTGTACATAATACCGATTGATTTTTTTGAAAGCCTTATTTTATCATTCTCATATAATTTGTCATAATGATCTTTTAGGGTTTGTAAAACATCACAATTTAATCATGTATTTATTTATTATTATTAAATCAATCATGGTTAAATATATATTATTCATATATTGAGTTTATTTAATAAGGGGTTACTTTTTTAATTATATTTTTTGAAAAAGTGTTATTTTTATTTTAGAATAGTGTTAGTTATATGTAAAGGTGAAGATGAAAATGTCTTGGTTTTGATTTTTAAGGTTTGTATTATTTATTATGGGGTGTGCTCTCATATCACCTGTCTTTTGAGATAATATATAATATATTTAATTTTAAGTAATACATGACATGTTTAAATTAATAAAAATGTACATGAACAGAAAAAAAACATATCATATAATAACAAAAGGCAAAGACAAACATTTTTGGTTGATTTATTCTATAATAAAAAACTAGGGGCTACATATTCATATAATGGGAAGAAGAATAATATATGCACTAATGTTGAAAGAAAAAAATTATGGATCCCTAATGACTTTTATGCCTCACTTGGCCTCTATGTTTTCATAGTTAAATTGCCACAACATTCATCACAAAATATTAATTTGACGTTATTACTTGTGAAGATGTTTTATGTTTCATTGCTTCCTCACAAGTAGTTTTAGTTATTTATATTATGTTTATTCTATTATTATTATTTTTTTAGAAAATATGATTCAACATATAATTTTTTATTTATTTTTTATTTAGAGGGAAATTTTCTTTATTGATATGTTTAGTTGTAACAGGCATACCTGAAAATAAAAATCAAAATTTAATTCAGCGTCTTCTTGGATTTAAATACATAATTTTACTATTTACTTGTATTTAGCTATATTAATATTTTTATTATATATTATTTTACATTTAAAATTTTTAGAAATATAGCTTTAGGACAATCTCATAAATGTAAATAAAGATAAAATACAACTATCTAATTTTTTTAAGACTAATTAAAGAGTGATTTAAAGAGTAAGAATGATCTACATTTTAATATATTTAAATTAACATCATTTTGGTTTCAATTCAAAATTTGATATTATTTCTTTTTAAAATGAAATTTCATAAGTTTTTGAACTTAAATTCACATAAATTGAAAATATATTTTGATACAAATGGATTAAATTGATAGATTATATTAATAAATAAATCTTGAGTATAGATAATTACGTTGATAGGTATTCACCTACCATATTGATTCTTCCATTTCATACCTTATCATCATTCCAAATTATATTTTGGACGATGAATACAATCATATTTTCATGGTTCTTATGCATGGAATGCATTGGTGAGACATACCACATGCTTTGGGGTGGTCCAACAAGGATGTGTTGCCATGTCGATGACTAGGTGGTAGATATAGAAGGATAACTAGTGAATAAATTGAATTAATGGCATCTGTACCTTTTGGTACACTAACAGGTTTAATTATGGGATATTTAATTTTTTGCATTAAATATCGTTAATACTTTCTATAGTATATTCTATGTAAGAATATATAGGTTCACTTGACATGCTATTAACTAAAAATATTGGTTGAATTAATATCATAATGAAAAATTCTTATCCTTTTATGTGTTCCTCATCTTATGAGAGAAGTTTTGATACACCATGATTTTTTATAATCAAAACTTCTTGATTTCACTCTCCATATAAAATATACCACAATCATTTGTATTCTTGTGGAGTATAATCTTATGGCTTATAAGAACACGTAAGAGTTTTTATTTACTAAGAGAAGTATTGATTCTCTAGATTATAAATATATTTAAAGTTGTTGTAGATGTATGTTGGTTGATATATTTTCATACCTATATAAGTTCAAAAAGATAGTGTGAGTTGTGAATGAATTTTGGTTTTACTAAATTATGTTCTCCATTTAAATGTCTTTGTTTCCTATGGAATCCTGTAAGCCTTTCAACCCTAAATGTTATGCCTTTTATTTCTACACATTCATGTCACCATAGAATGTTTGAAGAAAGATATATGTGTTAGTCTATACTAACTTATTTTTTCCCCTTTAAATTTCTTGAAAGCTTGAAAAAAATGGGGAAAAAATAGAAAAATGCATCCCCCATTTAAGTTGTGTATAGTAACTCTTTTGAAATAAAAATGGATAATAGGGTGTGATCTATACATATATTTTAATCTAAAATAAGCTACTGTAATAGAAGCCTAGTAAATATTAATTTAAGGTGGATTAGAACCTGTGGCATGAGCCTATATCATTGATATTCATCTTGGCTAATTTTCAAGTGAAATAAAATTTCTATTTATTTTAAATTAAAAAAATTGATAAGGTAAATCGTTATATTAAATGTGTATGGAGAGTGATGTTTAAATTCTCATGTAGGCACATGATTCAAACTCTTTTTTTTTATGATTATGAAAATAAAGTGGTATGTCCATGATTCAAGATACTTAAAAAGCAAAAACTATATTTGAGGGCATGCTATAGCTATTGTCTTAACATCAATTTATATTGAGTATTTTATTGGTTAATAGGTAATCTATTTAGATACAAACCTATTTAAACTGCAAACAAATTTTATAATATTATTTTTCATTTTTTTAATAATAATATGTTGTTTGATGGTATGCAATCAACAAGGTTTTGTAAATATAACCTTGTTTATAATAATAAACACCTCATATGGCTTGAACATCCTAAATTTTTGATAACATTTTTAATATGTTTAATTATAAATGGTTGTGACATACCACTCTCATGTAGTCTAGAATAATCGCAACATCATGCTGGATGAAATGGCAAGGAAAATTGATAGATTGAGGAAAAATGCTAAGATTTATAATAATGTCCTTATCTTTATAAGATTTAAAATAATTAACCTACCTTATGTAACATCCCCAAACCTACGTCATAAAATGAATGGATCCACACTTGAAATGCCAACAATATCACATTTTGCTTAAGTCTATGGATTTATTGAATAAATAAATAAATAACATTACATAATATTGAATTAATTTATTTCCCCCATAGAATAAACCCAAATTGAGCCTCCATAGTTATTAATAATTAATATTAATTTCAACCACTATGGCAATGGGACTTTTTTCCAAACCATTATATTTATTTAATATAGGTTGTTTTACATCCTCTGCCATTCACACTAAGTGTTTAATCTATTCACACTCAGTGTTAAATCTATTCAGGGATTAGTGTGAGTTAAAATAGCATAAAGTTTTGGAAGTAATTCAGATTTTGATATATGGAAATTAACTATAAATAAAAACATATTAAGTATTTATGAGATCAAGATACTAAGGAGGTAGATCTGATAATGTAATTTAATATTTATATAAAGTACTAAGGATTTGAATATACTTAGTTGTATTGTTTGAATTATTGACTTTGGTTGTGTTATGATAATGGAAATAGACTAAAAGAAGGCTTAAGAGTTTTTCATATATAAAATTATTTCTCTATGTATACTAAGTTGGTGCGTTCACATTTGGGAAAAAAACATTGATGCAAGTGACTAGGGTTTACATTATTATCTTTTGTATTTCTATCACTTTATGACCATAAAGTGTAGTGTACCTATCTAATAAGTATTTTTTTGTACTATCTGTGACCCTCAATTTCATACACAAATTTAGAAATCAACTTCCTTCCTAATAAAACCCTAGGTCTAGTTATGAATAATGAAAACTTGTAAAAAGTGAGGAAGTGTAATTATGTTTAGCTATCCCCAATAACCTTATATATGATTGATCACTACCTATGTATCCAATACTCTAAATAATAAATCCAAGCCACACATAATGCTTCCACTTAATATGAATGTGCAATTTTTCTCATTTCCAATTTGAATGCACCTATAAATATGGATTTGATCTTGATAATGTTGGCACTTAACTTATCTTGGTTTTTTCTAGACTTGGCCATAATAAGTATAAGTTTAGAGGATATTAAAATAAAAATTTATACATTCATTCAAGATAGTAATTATGAAAATTCTATATATGAAATGAAAGATTTAAGGTTATAAAATATTTACCTTGATAAAAACTTGTTGAGCCTCAATCTCTCTCATGTCTAAAGGTGATTTGCAAGATATTTTTGTGGTTTTAAATATCAAAAAGGTTGAATAAAGATCTAGGCTAAAAATACCCCTCCTATTGCATCCAATATTCTACAAGAAAAGATTTTCCCTCTGAGACAAGATCTAAGAAATGGATTATCTAAATGTATGTTTAAATAGAATTGTGAGAAAGATAATTCAAAAATAAATGTTCCTGTCTATTTTATTGAAATAGGTTATTATTTTTATATTGGTGAGTGATCCCATCCATTAACTATGTTTTAGTAGAAGCCATTGGCTAGCCTATATGTAGTAAAAAATATGATGGTTTAAGCTTGAAATAGGTCATCTAGGGATAAATTAGTTGCAAAGCATCTGACATAACATTCAAAATACATCAACTTGGATTAATTTATTTAAGAATTGGAAATAATAAATATCTATTACATCAATCTAGGCTGATATAATTAGAAAATATGGGGTTTGGTATAGTTAAGAGTTATAACGAGGAATATTTATAATGGCATCAGGTATGAGGAAACTATAGTGGAAATAGGCATGATATAAAAAATTAAAATTTCTCACAAAAAACATGAATGTTCTACCTAAACCTTTCTCAGTGCATCATTTAAGGCATGTACTCATAGAGATTGAAACTCAAAACGCTGTTATGAGAGAGAAAGTTCAATTAAATGATAAATTTTATAAAAATTATGTGTGTACATATGCCCCAATATAATATCATCATGTGTTACCAGAGTGTAACATGAGATGGTGCTTTAAGAAGACTACATAGTTATACAATAGTTGAGCTAACTAAAAATGAAATACTGAAAGGAATATTGGAGGTGAAATATATGAAAGTACCATATACATACATTGATTTACCTTTATTATGAGCTCTAAAATTGGCATTTATGGCATAATGATAAACAATGCTTCTTGTGAGACCTAAAATTGGCATCTTTAGCATAAGATCATAATTCTCATATCATATTTGTTTATTCTAACATAGATACAAGATAATTGCACCCATTGTATAATAAAAAAGAGTTGTTAAAATTTACAATTTGAAATAAATTGATATTGATATACCTTTAATTCAAAAATTATAGTATTAATAGATAGTTAACTACATTGACACCTACCTATATGGTGCATCTATTTTATTCATGGAATTTTGGTATTATGGTTCCTTTAAATTAATGTAGTTTTTAAGGAAACATGCAAAATAAATTAGAGGAAATAATGAAAATAAATAATGTTGATAAAGGGCTAAATAACTCACACTTACCTTTTCAACACTATGTACAATAAAAATTTTACATATGTTAGAGACTTGCAAATATTGCAAGGTATGTAAAACACATCTTGCTTCCACTTGGGATTTAATCTCATCTGATTTATCATTTGTAAATGTATAAATTTGAATATCATGATTCATAACCATCTTCACAAATTTTTTCATGTCTCCAAAATATTCCTAGTTGGACTCTCTATCTCGGTGACTAGAGAACTATTCCAGGCCATTTTCTTGAGGCACATTTGAATCATTTATAGTTCTATATTCATGAAAATAGAATGAAATAGAATCAATTTTCATATATTCATATTTATATCATTCTTTGATTTTAGGCTACTCTATACAAATACATAGATATTTTATTTTCATTTTCATATTCATTAATCATTACAAAAACATGAAAAAACTCAATATCAAAAGTATAATACTAAATTACCACAAGAAAAATAGAATCCTTATCTTATATCATTATAAATAATTTTTTCTTACATTGTCCACCTTTGACAAAGACAAATTTTCTATATTAATTATTGAACTTATATCCTCATGTTGTATAGTAATGGTTAAGTATATACATTCATACATTATAAAACCTAATTCAAATTCCACTCAACTAATTTTTAAGCTTTGAAAATTCATGGATGCAGTGATTTGATATTCATAAATTTCCTAAAAATATGAACATAAAGATATCAAATGGGAGATAAAAGGTAGAGAAAATGAAGAAAGAAAATATGCACCATCTAACATAAAATTGAGAAGTAATATGCACTTCCTAGTAATCTCTCTTGCTCATTTCATCAACTCATATAAACAAGAATAACCTCCCACTTTTGAAATAAATTTTCATAGGCATTGTTACTATGTAAAAGGGCATTATAAAAAAACAAAATTGCACAAATAAGAAAATAAAACAAAACTCTAAAGAAGGTATATGACAAATTATATTAGAGCACAAGTTATTTTTTTGAAAAAGAATGAATGTATCATTTGACTTGATATGTATGTGATATTTCCTAAAATTGATTGAATTTTCTAATAGATCATATTCTGGTAGAATTAAAGCACAAGAATTTTATAACAATGACCTTTCTCATACTCAAAAATATACAAGAAGGTGTGCAATAATTTCCTTAATTATATTATAATTGTCTAGTGAATAGGAATATATAAGAGTAGGGGGATACTCATAGTATAACTCACTATGGGACAGAATGTAACTCACTATGCAAATCATAGGAGAACTCATAGTGGTGCTCAATTGAAATCCAAGTGGAACTCACCATCTCACCCACTTAACCTATTTATTACACCTAACTAAGTTGAATATAAATGTTTATGGATAATCCATTTAATACATAAATGGAATAATAAATATCATACATGAACACCCCCCTTAAGTGTAGCTTAAGTGGGCATAAAATAAAAAATTGGTCCCATCAACAAGGCCTGATGAGGCACCCACAAATAATGCAACTCTCAAAAAGTGTATTAAAAATATAAAATATAATGGGAACACCCCCACCGACCACCAAATAGAGACAAAGAAGATAAGGTATGACTATAAAACTCCATTTGACGCTAAAATTGATTTTAGCCACCCGATATCCTATGAATCAGCCTCCTAGAGTGAATGTGGATCATAATTAGATATAGTGACGAGTGGATCACCATGAAAAGGTGAATAAATATGCCAAATATATGATAGATATCTAATGAAGGTATGGTTCCTATATAAATAATTATTCTCCTCATGAAAACTATAAATGGACACTATTATGTGAAGTGATGGTGCATTTGAAGTAGAATTGAAGAAAGAGTGTGGAAAGCCTTGCAACTATGAAAAATGTTGAAGAATGCTAGATGTGTTCTTAATCAAAGATCTTGCACCTTAAAAATTCTATGGTGAACAAAAAGTAGGTGGGTCAATAAATAACTCCTCAAGACATAAAAGGTGACAATGAGATGGAATAAGTGGGTCCTCATCACTACTATAGTCAACTATGGTAGAAGAGAAGTCATCAACATAAAAAATGTGCTCAAGCTCTAAACTGTCATCAACTACAAGTGAATCGGATGAAAAATCTATAAGAGGGAAAAAGTTATAGAAGTATTATAGTCAAGTCTCATGATCAACTAAACCCATTAAAATGATACTATCACTATGAAACTCTATGACATACGTTGAATCTAGAGTGAACTCAACTTGTTTATCTTGACCAAGGTGAGTAATCTGATATACTAATAGGAGACTAGTTGATGGTGACAAAATACTGAGAACAATTTTAAATGTTACATCACTCACATCCATAAACCCTCTCCTAAAAACCTATTTAGAATTATCATCACGTAATCAAACAAAATACATGTCACATAGATCCAAGGAGGTGAACTCCATGTGTGTAGAATCCATATGATGTGATGCACCAAAATAAATAACCCATTTAATATCTATAGGTACCACCACAACTAGAGCTTTCCCCTTTATTTTCTATTTTCATGATTATTTCCCTTTCTTTTTTACATTATCATTTTCATTGGATTCACGGGTTGATGAAGATGGTTTGATAGACTCAATAATACCTATGTTATTATTCTCAAGAAGACTTATGAGTTGATCAATCTGATTCTTAAAACACTTGATTTCTTATGGTTTCCCATGCAATACCCATATTTGATCCTCTATTTTTTAGATTTAATACTTTAAGAGGAAGTGTCGAAGCTTGGTTTGGTGGTGGGTTGATCCTTATTTCCCTCATGATCCTTAGTGTGATGTTTATTCTCTTTTGAAACGTTTTTGATTTCATGTCATGCAAGTACAACATGTGTTTTAGTGGACATTAGTGGACCCATTCAACTTATATTATCTTGTTCTCAAGTCAATTTATCACCAAACTCATCTAAGGAGGGCATAGTCAATGAAGTACCAAGTGATATGTTGGTTTAATAGAAGGTGGAGATGAAAACATAATAGTCAGATCCAAGTTTTACAAGGATGAAAAGGATAAGTTGTGAATCCTTCTTATTAATTTTACATTATTGTATTTGAAATCTCAATGCTTTTAACTTGGTGAAGTAATCTTGAAGTGTGTCAAAACTACTAGGGCTAAGACTAATCAACTCATTTTTAAGTTCATGCCATATCATCTCATCCAGAATACCAAAAATATTCTCTAGAGTATCCCATACTTCTTTAGGTATTTTGGCTTATTCAATGTGAAAGCATAGATCTAGAAAAACAAAGAAATAAAACTAAAATACTCATCACACTTTTCAAACCATTTTTACTAATGTGTAACCGGTTCAGTTTGCATACCCATAGTTATGTTATAGAACTTCGTGTTTGCAAGGCAAGTCACATGGAAGTCTTCCATTCATAATAGTTTAAGGGTGTGAGAAAATAAATTGAATTAGGATACATTTTATATAATTTGAGTTTGGTTTTAATAAATTAAATACATTTATAAATAAGGAACCACAATAATTTATACACCCTCATGAAATTATGGTAGACCCTCACAAATTTTGGCACTTTATATTTTAGTGCATTTTATAATGTAAATAGGTCCAATCCATGGTAAATTAATAAACATGAAATTTGTAGATATATGATGCTCAATTTTGATCTATCAATTAAAAGTTATTATAAAATTAATTACATGCAAATGAGGCTTATTTAATAAAAATGTGCACTAAAACTTGAAAAAATGCCATATGGAGAGAGTGGACCTAGCCTTCCAACCAATCATTAGAATCAACACAGAACCACAATCCTCCTCAAGTCAACTAATGTAAAAAAAAAAAAAAAAAAAAAACCCTCATAATTGTTTTTATGTGATTTTTGGGTGAATACAAGCCACTTAAGGTAAAATAATTAATCTATTTAAAAATAATGATTAAAAATAACTAATTTTAAAATATGATTAGGGGATGGAAAATATTTTTATACTTTTTCAAAGAGAAGTGACATCATAATAAGATATAGTATTGAAATATTAGATGTATGTTCCCATAGAGGAATGGGAGCATGTTTTCCAAGTATTGAACCTCAACAAGTGGAAGAAATCTTACACATATATTTATTTTGACAAATTATAAGGTCCAAAATGTGTTTGATTGTCTCAAGGTAGATGGATATGTTCACTCTCAAATGATTTGATAACTATTATCTTTGTTGACTATTGAGGAAGCTCCAATGAAAGGAATTTTTAATAGAAAATGTGTATCTATAATCAAAAATGGATTTGGCTATATACATATATTAGAGGTAACAAGTGTAGGTTATTTTTCCTAAATAAAAGTTCCAAAGATGATTTAGTTCGCATAGATTGAGTATTGATCCACTGTTTGACTAAAAAATAGGCATGTTAGAGATGAAACGACAATAATGGCTATGTATAGCCACACTCAAAATGTCCTTAATATCCTCAACCTTTCAAACCTATAGTGATAAATATCCCATACCAGTTAGCAGCTTAAAAACCAACAAAACTTGCATGTAGTGTTACCATAGAGATTTCATTGGAGATTTTGAAACTAATGAGCAAAATGTGTTATTGAGTATGACAATTTTAAAAATCAATGAATAGGTGCCAAAGGTCATAGTGTGACCATGACTTGTGTATTGTTTTTGGCTTGACACCACAAGCAAAAGTTGCTTCATGCCAATGAATAAGACCACAATTGTGAGAAAATTATTGGAGATATCTGACTACCCCATGGCCACTGAGGAGTCCTATGAGGACATAGGGTGGTGGTATATGGACATAAAACAAGACAAGAGGCATTTACACTCGATTAAGGATTTTAAAATTACATCAAAACCTTACATGTAAATTCACATAATATATCTTTATGACTTTTATAGCCATGAGGATGATTTTATAGATTTACATTAAAACTTATACTTTCAATAATAAATAAAAGACATGAAAATGCCAATAAAAGAAATATGTAAATTCTTCTTAATAAATTTAGAATAATAAAAAAAAATTAAAAAAATAAACTAATGTTCATTACTAGAACCTAGAGACTTGATACCATGATAGAATTTTCTGATAAGTGATCTTATGGTAGAGTGATCGGATAAGAATTATGTAACAATGAACCTATTTGTATTCATAAATATGCAAGAAGATTTGAAATAATTTCCTTGATTGTATTACAATAGCTTGGTGAAGAGAAAAACATAGAAGGAGTACGGGGAGTGAACTCATATAATAACTCACTGTGGAACTAAGTATAGCTCACTATGGAAAGCACATTAGCACTTAGTTGAACTCTAGGTGGAACTCTTGATGAAATTCACCCTCTCACCCACTTAACCTGTTTATAACACCTATGTAAGGTAAAGCTAAATGTGTAGGGATAATCCATTTAAAACCTAAATGGAATAATAAATATCCTACACTAACAAAATATACAATGCAATAGTGAAATTTAACTAAAGTTAAATATACATGTCCTTGATTAACCATAAAATATAATGTGACTAAAAATTGTATTAACATATAAGGTAAATGAAGTTTGATAATGAGTTTAGGCAGAAGATAATGATTACAAATCCATGATTGAAATAAAAATTTAATACTAGAGGCTAATGAGAGGCCAACATAGTTTTTTTTTTATAAACTATGTTGAAATTGTATTGTTAGCTTGTATTACATTAGTACCATCTCTTCCATTTGAAATTATTATTACCAAATTTATTCTTAATAGTGCCCCTACCAAAAAAAATACATAGCTATGACAATGAAAATGAATGAAAATTATATCATGCTCAACCTAATCAATCAATTTATTATAGAATGAAAATTATAATGATCTACAGATGAAAGTATATATAATTACCTCCAACAAGATACCCAAATTTAGCTTCACCAAATTTAGTACATACACCAAAACTATAAATAGAATTGTGAACACTCAAAAAACTTATTGATAAGTAATAACACCCAAGAGAGAAACCAAGAACACAAATAAAAGTGTCTCAAATTTAAGGACATATTTGATCAAAACAAAACTATGGAAAATATAAATAATAGAAAGTATTAAAGAATTCTTCCAATATAAATACTTATTATACATCTGCATTATAACTAGTGCATGCTTCTAGTAATAAAGGTAAATATGTGTCATTATATCCAAAAGTATGGAAAAATTTACAATGATTGGTAAATAGATAAAATATTTATGTGCAAAATTATAACTCATGCTTTCACAATTTCATCTTACATTATGACAACTTCCAAACATCATTCAATCACATCAGCCAAAGCACATATGGTAATCCTTTTTGGTTCTTATCTCTTATCCTTCCATTGAAAATAATTAATATAATTAATCCAATAGAACATACACCTCAAATCCATCCAATTCTATTTATGTATGATAATCAAAACAACTTAAAATATATGAAAAAGAAGAAATTTATAATTCTCTCTTATATAAGATGTAATGAAATAAAAAAATAATTATTTTAGTATAAAAATTACAGGAAGTAATAGACTGCCATTACTAATAGTTTCTAGATCCAAAAAATATTAATAGTAAGAAAAGTCCCTTACATACCTTAGAGAAAGAATCTAATTAATACCAAATATCCATACATCTAAACTTAATATATTCATAATTATTATCAATACCATATAGTTAATGTAGTATATAAATATAACTAAATATATATTATAGTAATAACAAATGTTATTTTATGATATGAAATTATGAAGCAAGACAAAAGTGCCTAATGTTATGACACTAGGGGCAGTTGGTAGATAGAACAAATATGGACAAGTTGACCAAGATTTATAACATGTAATAGAGATGAAAACATTTGGGGCATAATTCATGTGCTTAATAGAAGTGTTTGTAATTTTTTATTTTATTTTTATTATTATTATTTTAGGTTTAGTGCTTTTTTATTTGTGTAAACATGGAAGGTTTTATGTGTAGTAAAAAATAACAATATTTAATGTTTATTTTCATGGATCAAGATGTAGGTTGACCATCGAATAGATACTAAAAAAACACTTTGGTTTCTATTTCAAAGTCAATCCATGAATCTATATATGTGTGAAAGTAACACTTTAGCTCCTTATTTGAAAATGATGGACCTAAAACTCTACAACAACTAATTTACAATGGATATGTATGTACCTATATATTAATATTTGAATGTTTTAGATGAATATAATGATAAATAATAAATTAAAGGTTACAGAATAAAGCATTTAGTGAAAACATGACACCATACCTCATAAACCCCTCTCTAGCTGGGCAAAGTAGACCACTCACTATGGTTGTACCTATACATTTGGAATTAGGTGGTTGTATAATATAGAGTAGACTAGGATAGGGTAATTATAATGGGTTTAAAAAGGTGGATTAAGTTAGAGCAAGTTTAATGGGTTAAAATACTTTCTCATGTATGATGACAAGGACTAATATTTAATACTCATCAAATATTTAGCTTGTAAGTTTCCTTATTTTCTATAAACATGCAATATTTCATAAACATGTATTCAATGTATTCTTGTATATTACTTAAAGAGGATGTGTATCATGTGTTTATGTGGGTTGAAGTAAACAAATGCAAATTTTATGGCATTCATAAATAGAAAACAATTTTTTTCATTTCTACTTACATTTAGTGCTTTATACTTAGATTATGTTGTGGAGAGAGAAACTATGGGTTGTTTCTTATATTCCCATGAAATGGATCCTTAAACCATGTGTAAAATATACCCTTATGTGTTCTTAATATAATTTACACTAATTTTACAATCAATGTGTATATGGCCAACTATTTCAAATTCATTGTGTAGTATAGTAGATGTCATAGTTTTTAGTGTTATTGACATATCTCAAGAATATTTTACCTACTTTTTAGTATGTATCCTCAAGTTTCTCCATTAATATATAAATTAGGGTTATCAAGTAAATCATATCATATGTATATTTTGTCAAGTGTAGACATCCAATTCTAGCAACAAATTAATTTTGACTAGTCTTTAGATTGATTCCTACCAACCATTGTAAATTAAGCCTAAGAATCACTGAACATCCCAAATTTATTTTGTCATCATTAATCAATACTCAACATTATTTTAAGGCATACGTATTTGGGATACCATCTTGTATACAAAGAAAATCTTTCACAGTATAACAACTATCAATTTGGCCTATAGACCCATTAAGTGGGGCACTTGATCAAATCATCAAATAGCTAAAAAACTAATCAAAATCAATCATATAACTAAGAAAGATTAAATTCTTATTTGAATTATCCATTTTTAATGAATGAATATCTAAATTCAAAATATCAAGCCTTTCATCATTGATTTTATGAGTTGTCCAGCTCTTCGAAAATATCCTAAAATATCTAATTTGAGATCTATGCCTAATAATTGCAAATCATAATTACATGATAACTTTTAACTCAACTAGACTTAGTCTCAATTCACCTAGGGTTCATTTGAACCAATTCCATGTTTAAAATCAACCTTAACTCACCTTGGGTTAAAGTTAATTCTTGAGGCTATAAATATGAGGCCATACCCCTTTATTTTTTAAACTTGGATATTGTAGAGTTATTATGTAGGATTTACTCTATATTCTTTGTGAAAGTAATGTTACTATTATGAAATTGTTGTGCACCCTTGGAGAGGGTTCTTAAATCTCTCTCCCATTAAGTCAAAATATTAGGACAACTCCAAGCTATGGCCAACCTATGTTGAGGCTGAACCTCTAGAGTAGGCTAGCTTCCTCTTTGATGCTCACCTAAAACTAATGCTAAACTAATGCTTCATGAGGCAAAGGGTTATAAAGGGGATAAGGTCTCCTAAGAAAGCTAACTAGGAAATGCACCAAATTTAAAATGGAAGCTCCCATAAGCTTGAAACCACACTAAATTAGTAGAAGATAATACTATCTCACACCACCAAAAGATAAAACTACTTATGTAAGTATTTCATATAAGAGATTTAGAGTACAACACTAATCTAGACCTACAATCAACATTGAAAATTCCCTAAACAAGGTCAGAAAGAAGGACTATGGATGTGGAATATTCTCATAAACATATTTCCATCATGTAAAACACAACAAACCATATCTAAGGAAAGAGATAGGCAAATAAAGTCATATATTACATCAATAGATAGTTCTTACAAATGATTGACATGGTCGAGCCTAATCAAGCTAAATATACTTTATAGTATCCCAAAGATTTCCTTGTCTCCTAGAAAGATGAAAAATTATAAAATATAAGAACCTTTATAAAGGAGAATATAATGGGATAATATAGGAGAAGGGGAAAAGAAAAAAGAGAGGGGATTATTATCCAAGGATGTTATATCAGACTTTGATCCCATAAAAAATTAGTCCATCATTAATAGTTATCCCAAACTAGATATAATAATCTTTGAACTATTTTCATTGGATGAGAGAGAGAGGCACTAGAAGACAATAATTAATTTTGCATGATGAGTGGATTATGATCCTTTCAAGGAGAAAAGGTTCCTAAAGGAACTAACTAGAATTGAATGTTTCAAATGCTTCTCCAATTCCCCAATCCACTCCATGAAACTCATTATCCTCCACTTGAATTCATAATGAGGAAAAAATATTCATATCTTTGATCCTTATAGATCCATGACTAAATATGATTGAGTGTTTATTTGTCAAGAACATGGCCCATGATGCTTCTTCTTTAATTGTGCTTATCTACTCCTAATTTGAAAATTGGTCCTAGATTAACTATAGATGAAAACCAATATAAGATTATTGGTTTTCCTATTAGTCTGTATAGATACAACATTCTTCTTGATGCATAGTCCCATTTAGACACCAACTTGTTGACCTTTCATCTATATTAGGTCTAAAAGACCTAATATGTATTTATAGAGCCTTAATGGTAGAGCCTGGTCTCAAAATATTCATTCTAGTTACACTGGGGTCCACTTCAAACTTAGTTCCATGTATTTCCACTAGTTCAAGTTGAATTCAAGCTTGGTTCCTTATATTTGTTTGCTTGGGGTCAAATACTAGCTCAACAACCTCCATCAAAATTATCCTAATCTTGATCAATATTTATCAAAAATATGACTCAACTTCATTGACTTATCAAATTTTAATCACTCCATTGATCTTGATTAGTATGATCAAGTGCAAGACATCAATATTACCCTTGACTTATCAACTCTATCCTAGCTTATGCCATGTACTAAACATGAGTTAGTTATCAGGACTAACTATTAGTATGTAGCCTCATGTGCTTATGCCATGTGTCAACCTATATAAATCTTTGATTGTTTAACTCATCTCACATCACTGAATGAAGATGTACAATTGAGAAAGGACCATTATATCTATTAGGACCCATTATTTGAAAACCAATGACTATTTCATGAACTTAAACTTGACATCTTCACTCTCATCAAATGACATTCACATGACAATCAAATTTAAGCTCAAATGGATCTGTTTTGCCTTATATTAAACTTGATGTTATCATGAATGTCTTATTATTATAGGTCAAAATTTAGAATCTTATAACTTAAGCTAGAATGCTCACTTGAGTGTGAAAATTTTAGATGATGATCTTGGCATGTAAAAATATAATTTCATGTGATTAAATCCTCATGCAAAGATTTAAGAGTAAAGATAAAAATTATACAAGTGGATTGGTCTAGTTAGTTCTACATGACATTTTGGTGATGGTCTAGCTCAAAACATGCATAATTCATTCTTTGGCTAATCCTTCAAGGTCCTAGTAGATTGTTAAGGTTTGTACAACCAGGTTTATACTATTAAATACTTAAAACATATGAGAACCTACTTGGATCCCTCCAATTGCATTATTGGACTAATTTCAAAAAATTTGATCCACTGCTTCCACATGAACTCTACTTATATTTTCAAAGATTGGTATGTGGGACAAAAATGGCCAACATCCTTGGTGACTCATAGGGGTTG
>JARHVA010004911.1:180000-212500 GCA_037957365.1 Torreya grandis | reverse complement strand
GGATTTCTTGGGTTGAATTTCAAGAAGGGAAGGTTTGAGAAATATATGAAGAACTTGTAAAATAGAAGGGGGATCTTAGATTAATTCTCTAAGGAAGGATGGGTGGACTATATGAGAGCTGAGGTGGTGCATCTAAAGCTACATAAGGTTGATGGAAAGGGATCTATTGTTCTTTAAGGTTCCTTAGCTCATCCAAAATTCCTTGAATGTAACCACTTACATCCAACACCTCATTCAAAAGGTTTTTCCAATTTTCTCTCTTAGTAGGGACCCATTTCTCTTTCATTAGTTATAATATACCTCTTATGTCATGAATGATGTGATCAAGGATATCTTGACCATCTCTCCTCTTTGTATTAAGGCTTATCATGTATTTTTTATATCCTAAGATCATTTGAATCCAACTTGAAATGGATTAGTTTGGGAAAAAACTAGGGATAATTTGAGCTTGAAAAGGCTACTACACTAAATCCTAAGAACAAATTGGGGTGTAGCCATAAATATTGCTAACTTTATATGAAGGATGCTAAGGAAGAGAAAAACATTTTGATCAGGAGATGATTGATTTTACATACTAGATAATGATTATTAGGCACTTAGACTAATCAAACTAGATGATAGATGCTCAGAGTCACCATTGATGTTTGTAGAATGCCTCCAAAGGCTGATATGTAAAAGAACACCAAAAATCCTTCAACTATTTTAGACCTTAGTCCCACTGGGCATGCCATAAATTGTTATGACATTAATGTGCTCCCTTGGAGAGGGTTATTCAATATCTCTCCCATTAACTCACAATATTGGGTCAACCCTAGGTTTTGGGTCACCTATGGTGGGGCTGAACCTATGGATTAAGTCAACTTCCTCTATGATGCTCACCTAAACTAATGCTAAACTAATTATTCATGGGGAGATGGGCTATAAATGAGATAAGGGATCCTAAGAAAGTTAACTAGGCAATGCACCAAATTTAAAAGGGAAAATCCCATAAGCTTGAACCCACACTAGATCAATAGAAGACAATACTAGCTAACATAATCTCAAGATCAATCTAGTTGTATAAGTATTTCATAGAAGAGGTTTAGAGTAGAACACTAATCTAAACCTACAAGAAAAATTGAAAACTCACTAAAAATTTCATAAAGGAGGACAATGGATGAGGAAGATTCTCCTTCACATAATGCCATCATGTACAACTCACCAAACCAAATCCAAGGCAAGAGATAGGCAAATAATGTCCTATATTACACCAATAGGTAGTTATTAAAAATGCTTGATAGGGTCAAGCCTAATCAAGATGAACATACTTTACAATATCCTAAAGAGTTCACTATCTCCTAGAAAGATGACAAAGTTTAAAATATGAGAACCTTTACAAAGGAGAAGAGAATGAGATAATATAGATTAAGGGAGAAGAGATAATAGAGGGACTCATTATCCAAGAACAACCAATTAGTTGTCACCTATCTAAGGATGCTCTATCATGCTTTGGTCTAATTGAGAACTAGTCCATCATCAATAGTTAGCCCAGATTAGCTCCAATAATCTTTGAACTCTTCTCATTAGATGAGAGAGAGGCACTAAAAGACAAGAATTAATTTTACATGATGAGTGGGTCATGATCCTTTTGAGGAGAAAAGGTCACCAAAGGTATTGATCAGAATTAAATGTTCTAATTTCTTCTCTAATTCCATAATCTACTTTGTGAACCTCACCATCCTCCACTTAAATTTATGATAAGGAGAAAATCCTCAAATCTTTGTTCTTGATAGATCCATGACTAAATTTTCTTAAGCAGCTATTTCTTGAGAGCATAACCTAGGATGCTTCTTCATTAGTAGCACATATATGTTCCTACATTGAAATTGACACCTAGATTGACTATAGATGAAAACTAATCTAAGACTACTTGTTTTCTTATAATCCATATAGATATGACATTTTGCTTGATGTTTGGTCTCATTTAGCCACCAAATTTACAACCTTTGATCTATATTAGGTCTAAAAAACCTAATGTATCTTTGAATAGCCTTAATGGTAGAGTTTGGCCTCAAAATATTAATTTTGATTCCATAGAGATCCGTATAAAACTCAATTCCATGTATTTTTACCATCTTGGGTCAAACTCAAGATTGGTTCCTTATATTTATTTTCCTGGGGTCAAAAATTGGCTCATGAATTTCCATCAAAAATGTCCTAGGATCGATCATGTTCCCATTAGTTGTCAGTAATCCAACTCAGCTACATTGACTCCTTGACCTTCACTCATACCATTGATCCTAATTAGTATGATCAAGTGAGGACCATTGATTTATTATACATACTTACATGTATACATACATACATACATAAATGTGTGTGTGTGTGTGGGTGCATGCATGTTTGTGTGTGTGTGTGTGTGTGTGTGTGTGTGTGTGTGTGTGTGTGTGTGTGTGTGTGTGTGTGTGTGTGTGTGTGTGTGTGTGTGTGTCTTTGACATGTCCTAACTTATAGAAAAAGACTTTCTTGATTTTTAAACTATCAAAAAATAGTTAATGAAGTATGGGTTACACTAAACACCTTGACATGTAACTACAACATAAATGGTTGAACATGTTATTCTAACTGAATTCCCATATTCTTGACTAGCTAATGTCATTGACCATTAAATACAATTGATGGTAGAGTGTCAATGGTAAGAATTACTTGTTTTTTCCAACACTCCCCATTAATTTCTACCACTAGTTGCCTTAGCATCTATAATGTCAAAATTATATCTTATGTTCTCAAATATCTCATTTTCTAATTATTTTTTGAATATATCTATCATCCTCTCATTTGACCTATAAAAATACAAATATATTTATCCACTCTCAATTGTTTCTCTTATGAAATGATAACAAATCAAAATATGCTTGCTCCAAATGTGGTTAATTGGATTGTTTTGGGGCTATTGAGGATATATTATCATAATACATTATAGTACCATATCCTTATTCCTCATTTAATGCTAGCTAGGATTTTCCTATGTTAAATAGCCTAACATGTAGTTGAATTTTTTGCTTTATACTCAACTTCTATTATGGAGAGAGAAACTATGGGTTGTTTCTTAGATGTCTATGAAATGGATTTTGAACCCCTATGGAACACGTATCCTAAACTACATTTCCTATCATCTAAATTGCCTCTCCAATTGATGTTTCTATAGCCAAATCTTTCGAATTCATTCAATACAGTATAGAAGATGCCATGGTTTTGGTGTTATTGACATATCTCAAGATTATTTTACTTGCATGATAGTGGGTATGTTTAGGCGTCTCCATGAATTTATAAATTAGGGTTATTGCATATGTTATATCTAGCCTAGATGTACTTTAAACTTCCAACTATGCTTTTTCTATAAGGTTGCATTCACATCATTACTGCAATCTTCATTACTCGACTCAGACTTGTAGATGTTGGTGTTAGCATAGGTTTATTGTTCAACATGTTAAATATCTTCAATATTATTGAGGCATATTTGGATTAAGATATGAAAATGACATGATCCATTTTTTATAATTCTATGTCAAGTAAATAATTTAACAAACCTAGGTCTGTCATTTCACAATCTTTTTTTATTGCTTCTTTGAACTCAATAATGAATATATCATTATTTTTTTGTAAAAATTAGATCATCTACATATAGTACATCAATCAAAATATTACAATGGCTAACCTTGATATAAAATATGGGCTCACTACCACTTTTTTAAATCTATTACTATTAAAATATGAATCAATTTTGTTGTTCCATGTTCTTGATGCTTTCTATGGTATGCAAAGTGCTTTCTTCAGCCTATAAACCTTGTAGTTTTGTCTTGGGACTTCATAGCTAGGTGGTTAATCAACATAGACTTGTTCCTTAAGTATTCCATTTAGGAAGGTGGACTTCACACCTACTTGATATACCTTTCACTTGTATTGGGTAGTTGTTTCTAAGATAAATCACATTGTTTTCATTCTTGCAAGAAGAGAATATGTCTCATCATAATCTTTTTTCTGCTACTATTTACATTCCTTAACAACTAGCCTTATTTTATGCCTCTCAATTAATCCTTCTATAGTACTCTTAGTATTATAGACCCAGTTAACTCCAATCACTTATTTAACCATGTGTAATTAAGCTAGCTCACATGTTTTCTTTCTTTCTATTGCATCTATTTACTCATCCATGGATTTACACCATTTTTATTCTTTCATTACTTCTTCAAAACATGAAAGATTACTTTGAGAAAAAATATTTTATTTTCATCAAGTTCATGATACCTTATTATTTCAAAAATATCCCTCAAACTCTTTGTATATTTTGGTATTAGATAAGTAAGTGTTGGATCTGAACTACTATTGGAGATGCTTCATCAAGGAGTGTGTTTTAAAATTGATGTAGATAGAAGTACTGCCAAAGGTTCACCATGTTGATCTATGACTGATCCAACTTGAGTGTCTTATTTTCCACCTTATACATCATCTATGTATCTCATTACTGAAGTAACTGAGGTAGTGTAAACACTGACATCCCATGGTTCATTCCCAAGAAATTATACACCCCTATTGATCACAATATTATTGGTAATATGTTTATATAGTCTGTATGCTTTAGAATCTTCACTATAACCAATGAAGATCCACCTTTATCCTTTATAATAAAATTAATTACTCTTCTCTTTTGGAAAAAATGTATATGCCATGTACCCAAAGATTATTAGGTGTTTCACATTGCATTTTTTATTTGTCCACACTTCTTATGGAGTCCTATCTCATATGACCTTTTTGAGACATATATTAAACAAGTATATTGTTGTTGGTATAGATTGACCCCAAAATTCATTTCAAATTCTCTTGGCCTTAGACATACTAGAAACCATCTCCTAGGTAGTTCTACTCTTCCTTTCAACCACTCTATTTTGTTGTGGAGTGTACTTAATAGTTAATTACTTTTCAATGAATTCATTCTTACAAAAATATAAAAATTATTTAGATACATAATCTCCCCCTCTATCTATTCTCTAACCATTGATGAATTGTCCACTTTATTTCTCAACCAAAGCCTTGAACCACTTGAATTTACCAAATGTTTCAAATCAATAATTTAAGAAATAATCCCAAGTCTTCCTACTGTAATTATGTATGAAGGTCAAGAAGTATGCATTATTAGAGTGGGTGAGAGTTTTCATTGGGCCACAAAAATTTTAGTGCACCAACTCCAATGGTGATTTTACCCTCCTAGACATCCATGATTGAAAGTGTTGCCTATGATATTTTCATAATATCCATGCCTCAAATTTACTATTAGGTTAAATTATTATTGGTAGTGCCCTAACTATATATTTTTTTGGATGGGATATCTAATGCAAAATAATTTCAATGCCCATACCTCAAATTCTAGAGTCTATATGGGTATTTGATGATTGTATTTAAATCCACCTACTATAGAATATTTTTCTCTTCATGTGTTTAGTATATGGAGATAAAAATTAGGAAGAAAAATTAGTTTGAATCTTGATGGGAAACATGAGTTTACTTGTCCCTTAAATTCTATATATTTTGTTCTTACTCCCATCCTTATCAAATATTGTGCACTCTATGTTCTCCATCAGGACTTTATATCCTTTTTGGACCAGTTCTCCAATGCTCAAAAGATTATATTTTAGATTTGGGGCATAGTAGAAGTCTTATATTTCTCTTCTACCAATTTCTTAGTGAAAATGATGATAGTCTCTCTAACCAAAACTAGAACTTTTTCATTATTCCCCTCTTAATATCATACTAAATTCTTGTCAATGAAAGAAAATAAGTTTTCATTACACCTCATGTTTTTATTAGTGGTAAAATTATAGGTTTTGAAAGGGGTCCACTCACTATAAAATGGATATAAATATATTATGATCAAATCTCTATTAGTTCCTTTTTCCAGTAGAAATAGAACTAGGGTGAAAAAACAAATAATAAAAGATGCAACACTACAGAGGAAACCCAAAAAATAAATCCTAAAGTACTGACCCTTACTAAAAATATTATTTTTGAGTTCTAGGGTTCTTATTAATTAATTCTTTCTCTATCTTACCTTTACCTTTTTTATTGTTGTTTACAACATTCCATTCACCCCCTTCCCCTAGATCTTGGAAGATAAGAATGGAAAATTCAAGAGAATCAACTGGTTTAAAAAGATATTTGGCTTCTAAAGTGGATAAATGATTCTTTTCAAGAGATATTCCAACCATGAAACATCTTTCAATACTAAATCAGAAACAACCTTTGGTGAGGATTCAAATTCCTTACATTGTTCAAGAACTGAAACTAATGCTGGAGTTTCCAACACGTCACTAACATTATCCAAGTTCTATTCATCTTCTAAATTGTTCCTTATTTATCTATCTGAATTTGTCCCAGGGTTAATATCGTTCCACCAAGAAACCCTAAGATTGTGCCTCTCTAGATTTTTTTTCCATCTCTGACCCTAAATGATCAGATCAATATATCCATGAATGTTTTATAAAACATTAAAGAAACTAGGATATGAGCAAAATTAGAGTGTTGCATATTTATTGTTGATGGGTCTCCATCAATAATTTTTCCCAAATAATTTCTTATAGCATGAAAACAATAATCAGTCCAAAAGTGGAAAGGAAGATGAGGAATCCTTACCCATATCAGTTTGATGTTGAAATCTTATGTAAGTGGGTCAAAGGATGGATACCATGGCTTAGACTATAGCATACCCTGATCACATCTACAAACCTTGTGTTAGAATATTTATTTCTTGTCCTCAACAAGTTTAAAGATTAAAAAAAAAAAGCCATTGGTGAAGGGTAAGAGTTCCAAATTACCTCTCACATAGGGCTTCCATTTATTATCAACCCATGCCTAAAGCACTTTAAAAGAAGGCCAAAAATTGGTAAATATGCATATCATCCCTCTACTCAGCAAGTGTGGCTCATGATTGAGGATCTTATTTAGGTTTTCCCCATCAAAATTTATTTATGGGTTGGAGGTGCTAGGTGTAAAAGCTTTCATTGGGTGTTTTTTTAGAATCTTAGTGAAAGATTTGGACTCAACCTTCTCCATAGCAAGCTGATCTGAAGTTGCCACCACTAAAGTTGCCTCCTATATTTATTTATAAAGAGAAACATGTTATAAAGTTTTAGGCAATACATCTTTATCCATCGCTCCTAGGGCCATCCTATTGTTGCCATCTAATTCTAATACTTCCTTTCCTAGCACCTGCATAGATCTATCCAATATAAACCATTGAATATATGGAGGAGTAGGTATCATGATATTTGATGTTGCATATGGAGGATGTAAACCATTAAATAGATTCTCATTTATTGTGGCTACATCTACTATAGATAGGGTCCATTGAGATCATCATTTTCTACTCAAACTAGATGCTAGGGTATTCTTCCCTTCCTTCCCTATTATTATTATCTTTTGGGAAAACAAGACAAAGAAAGTTTTAAAATAGGAATGTAATATAAATCAAAGGCACTATTAGATCTTGTTCACATTGATATATGTGGACATGTGCATACTCTATAATTATGATGAATTTTGTATTTTTTAATAATCATTGATGATTTTAGCAGGAAAACATGAATATATTTTCTCAAGTAAAAGTCTAAAACCTTTAGGATATTCAAAGAGTTTAAAGAAATGATTGCAAACCTAAGTGGCCTATATATCAAGGTAATCATGTTAGGTAGAGAGGGTGAAAACACTTCAAATAAGTTTCTATATTTTTCTAGGTATCATGGAATTAAGTAAAAATTTACTAAAAGATACACACCATAGAATAATGGTGTTGTAGAGATGAAGAGTAGAAAAATAATGGATATGTCTAGGAACATGTTGAAGGATGAACACTTATCAAATGAATATTGGATAGATGTAGTCGCATGTGCAATTTATATTCTAAATAGGTGTCCTATAAAAAGTATTAAGGACAAAATTCCACAAGAAGTAGGGAGTGTAAAAGAGCACAATGTATCTCACTTAAGATTTTTTGGATGTATGACATATGCATATGTGCTATAAGAAATAATAATAAAGTTGGATAATAGAAGTGAAAATTGTATTTTTATTAGTTATAGTGAGTATTCAAAAGCTTACAAGTTATACAATCTCATTACCAATAAGTAATGATCTGTAGAGATGTTGAATTAAAAGAAGAGAAAACTTGGAATAAAAGTATAAATATAATCATTATAGTTGGAGTAACAATACTTCAAGTAGAATAAGAATCAGTAGAACAAGGTGTGCTAGGTGGCCAACCAACTTCACAAGAAAAAGGCACTCCAACAAGAAATCTATAAAGAGGTAATTCAAGAGAGCTAATAACAACAAGAAATTTTGTGATAGGTGAATTTTCAATGAATATACCTCCCAATAAATAAGAAATGAATCATATCCTACACTTTATTCATTAAGATCAAGGTATCGAGCTATTAAAATAAGAAACTTAAAATAAATTTATGATCAAGCATAAGATAATTTAGATTTTAATTCAAATTTTGCTTTATTCTTTTGTGATCCTATATATTTTTAATAAGTAGTTAAAAAATATGATTGGATCAAGGATATGGATGAAGAGATGGATTCTATTAAAATAAATGAAACATGGGAGCTAGTAGATTGATCCAGGGAATAATTCAGGTGACGGTTCTACCCCAATTGATGATGAAACTTCTAGGAGCCATAACTTTTGCACCATAGCTTTGATTGACTCCTCGTTTGAACCATTGGAAAGTTAAGAATGATTAGAATATAGTGAGATGGCATATAGATCCTCCTAGTGGATTTGACCCTCTAAAACCCAATATAAGCTCCCCAAATTTTAATTTTAGTAGTGCGGTCTAAAAATAGTAATTCCTCAAATTCTGTATTATTGTAAATCATAAAAGTTGGACCACTTAATCTCCCTCAATATTGGTGACCTTTAACATCCTATTCCTACCTTAAAAATGTGTATAAATTAATATATAACCTAAAATGGAAATCAGACATCTCTTCCCAGAGATAAGCATATGGTTGTATTTGCTATTTTGAGTAACAAAACATCTCTTCTAAGAGAAATCATTGTTACCATGTTATTTTCATGTTCTTAAAATATCTATAAATTATAAATTATGAGTTTTGGATCATAGATCTACCTGAATTTAAAGACATCATAGGAGTCAAATGGGTCTATAAAACTAAATTCAATGTAGAAGGAGAAGTTGACAAGTACTAATCAAAGTTTGTAGCAAACGGTTTTTTATTAAGGATGAATGATAGGTTATTTTTTACTAGGGACCCTTTCCCTAAAAGAGAAATAAAAAGCTAAGGCCACACTATCCAAATATAAAAAAAATCTTGATAACAAAAGACTGAAGAAAAATAATCAAAGAACAACTAAGAAGTAGCAAGAAAATGATCTAAATGCCAAGATTTTCAATAATAGTTCTTTCCCAAACAACAAAAATAAAATAAACAAGTGACTAACTAGGAATATCCCATGGGATTTTATTTTTTATATCTAAGAGACATTATCAGGGGTTTCAACCTCTATTTACTTTTTCATTTATTTGTATGGATAATAGTTGTCCATTCTACTTCCTCTGCAAGATTTGGCAATACGAGTATGGAGACATCTAAAAAATCTACTTGATTCTATATTTGTGCTGAGTCAAACACTTCTTATCTTTCTAATGGAGACTGGGTTATAAGATCTGATCTAATATCTATATTTACATTAGTCCCCTCATGTAACACAAAAACCTCACCCCTCCTTGGTAATTGGATCAAAACATAGTGTTTCATTTTGATGATTTTTCTCATCTTCTTCCAAGTTGATATCTCATTTTAATCCCTCATTATCACATCCACTATCTTCTATAGCTAAAAACATATTATGCTCAATTTTTACATGTTTACACCATGATACCATCTTATTGAATTTGAAACTTGGGAAATAATTCACAATATGCCTTATTTTGAAACATATTCTTCACCTAAAGGGATACCTTCAAAGTCAAGGGATTGCATACAATTTTTTTCACCCACTCGTAGTTCTAATTTAGAAGGTAAATGTTTATAAAAATCTACTTAAACTAAAAAATAGGCATATATGGAATGTCCCTTAACAATAGTCAATTTATAAGTGGTCCAAAAATTGTTTATTGTATATCCAATGGCTGAAAATGACAAACCATCCAAAAAATGGTAAGGAAGATTTAGAAGCCTAATCGAAATCAGTTTGAAATTAAAAAAATTAGTCTGAGTATTAAAATATGGATGAAAATTTTTTGTCAACAGATTGTGTTTATCACAGTCCTAATCCATGTCATTAAAAAAAACTAGGGTTTCGCTCTAAAACATGGAATTGATTATAAAGATACATTTGCACCAGTTGCAAGACTTGATATAGTTAGGATGGTTTTATCTATAGTAACATAAAATAATTGGAAGGTTTACCAAATGGATGTCAAATCAACCTTTTTGAATTGTTTTTTAGAATAAGTATATGTGGAACAACCACCATGTTATTAAGAGAATGGATAGGAAGACAAGGTATACATATTGAATAAATATATTTATAAGCTCAAACAAGCACTAAGAGCATGGTATAGTCAAATTGAATAATACTTGACAAGCAATGGATTCAGTTGAAGTAGTTGTGAGCTTATGTTATACATAAAAATCAGCAAGCAAGCTTAGTTTTTAAATGTATGTTTATATGTTGATAACTTATCTTTACTATAAATTTTTATATAAACATGTTCAAATCAGAAATGAAGAAAGAATTTGAAATGACAAATTTATGATTAATGAAATATTTTATAGTCAATGAAAATTTTCAATCAGATAATGGTATTTTTATTTATCAATCTAAGTATGCTAAGGATGTTTTGAGAATATTCACGATGATGAATTGCAATTTTTCACCAACTCTAGTTCCAATAGGTACAAAATTTAGCAAAGAAGATAGGGGATCTAATGTTGATCTAACTATGTGCAAAAGACTCATTGTAAGATTGATCTACCTCAAAGCTACAAGGCTAGATATTATGTATGCAGTTTATTTTCTTTAAAAAATTATGGAATCACCAAAAGACTCACACTAGCAACTTGGGAAGAGAATATTGACATATGTTGTAGGAAAAATAGTATACAAAATATTATATTCCAAAACTAATGATTTTAATTTGATTGGATATAATGATAGTGATTTTATAGATAACATAGATGATAAGAAGAGTACTTATGGATATGTTTTTAATTTTGACATAGGTGTAGTTTCATTGGCATCAAAGAAGCAATCTATAGTGATAATTTCATTAGCAAAAGTAGAGTCTGTTGTAGCAACATCAAAAGCATGTAAATTAATTTGGATGCAGAGAGTGTTGACATATCTATTATTGTATAAGAAGGATACTTATACACTAGTATTTTGTGACAACAAATCATCAATTGCATTATAAAATAATCATGTTTTTTACAAGAGAAGTAAGCATATTGACACCAGGATTTACTTCATCAAAGAGTTGGTGAACAATGTATAAATCCACTTATATTTTTACAGATCTAAAGACCAATTGGTAGTTATTTATAAAGGCTTTAGCATAGGAGAGATTTGAATGTCTAAGACAAAATTTGGGCATTATGGATATTAGATCAGTTCATGATAGAAATTAAGGGGGAGTGTTAGAATAAAGATTTAATTTCTCCCAATCAATGTTTATTTTAAATCAATCTTTAAAATATGATTCTTTGTGATTCATAAAATATTGTGTTTTTAAATCAATTTTTATTTTTCTCTTGTATATGCTTTTGCCAGCTTTAAAGATGTTGCATGCTCTTTCTAAAAATTTCTTTAAACTATCTTTGTCTTCTATTTATTGAGGATTTGCATTAGTTTTTATCACTAGAAAGAAGTTTAAAAATATATAAGCCAAAGCTTTCTATTTTTTGAGTTTTTTCTGACTCTTAATTTATTCTTTAGAGTCAGTCTAGGAATTATTTATTTATTCCAACATCATGAATGGATCATAATAATTGGTATAACTACATTGTTATGTTTTATAATAATGGCCATCCTATGTTTATTTTATTTTACCAATAGCCTTATAGATCTATTGGTGAATCATATTCTTATTTTGTAAACAAAACTAAGCCTAAATATTAGGGACAAATGATCAAAAATAAAATGTTTTCAATCTTGTTCTAGTTGACATATGTAGTATTAAATTGGGAGATGTTATTTTGAAAGATGTTCCTATCCTGCATAGTGATCATTTAAGGAAAAATTAGTCTTCCATGACTAGATGAGTATCGCTTCATAGCATAGATATCTTTAATGGTAACTATGTATTAGTCAAAAAGGTTGTTTAAAGAGATCATATAAATACACAAACAATGAAAAATTCACATGAGCATATTTTTAAAAAAATTAATAATAGAGGGATTACTATTGCCTACTATTTGGTTGCGTACTTACTAGAGGTGGAAATATTAATCAATGAATTCACACAAAAAATATTTATAAAATATGTATTCCTTTAAGATAATAGGTACTAGCATATGCATGAAGCTAATAATAGTTCTATTTGAGGACTTAATCTTAAATACTGGCATTAGTTTAAATTTTTGTTTTATTTTTTAGGAGGAGATATACAGCCATAAAAAACAAAGTAGCCTAGCTCCAAAGATATGAATGAAGCTAATAATAGTACTGGAAATGCATAGAACAGTATAGAAAAAAACACTAAAATAAAGGAAGATAGAGTTTAAACAAAATAAAAAAATATTTACATATATTATATTGTATCAAAAGAATACAAGAAACTTGATTTAATCTCCTAAACAAATCTAACTACAATTTTTGACACTAAGTCTTACAAAAGGACCTCCTTAACACTTAAATACTTTACTATAATATATGGTATGTATCTAATTGGCTTAAGCTTGTGATGTTATTCATTTGAGGATTAATGTTTTTCCAAGTGAAAGTGATAGCACACTCAATTGACAATATGGAAAGAATGAAGAGCTCAATGTCAATCATGAAGTGTTTGGTGAGGTTTCTAAATTATGTGAAAATGAATAAGCTTTGTCATTCTCCTTTTTTGAATGTGATGTGTCCCATAATTAGAATAAAATGATGAAATGAAAACAACAAGAATTACATAAGGTGCCAAGGTTAGGAAACCTTGGAAAACACCAAATATAGAATAGCTTAAGGGATGTGTGTGTGTGTGTGTGTGTGTGTGTGTGTGTGTATACATATATGCATCTACATATATACATACATACATAAATACATGTATCCTCATATTGTATAGTATGTATGTATGTATGTATTTATGTATGTATGTATGTATATATGTATGTATGTATGTATATGTGTGTGTGTGTGTGTGTCTATATATATATATATATATATATATATATATATATATATATATATATATATATATATATGTATGTATGTATGTATATGTGTGTGTGTGTGTGTGTGTGTGTGTGTGTGTGTGTGTGTGTGTATCTATGTGTATATATATGTATATGTGTGTGTGTTTATACATAGATGCATATATGTATACACACACACACACACACACACACACACACACACACACACACACACACACACACACACACACACACACACACACACACACACACACACACACACACACACACACACACACACACACACACACACACACACACACACGCACACACACACACACACACACACATCCCTTAAGCTATTATATATTTGGAATTTTAATTAGGTTTTCTAATGTATGTATGTATGTATTTATGTATTTATGTATGTATGTACTTGTATCCTCATCTTGTATAGTAATTGTTAAGTATATACATTCATACATTAGAAAACCTAATTAAAATTCCACTCAACTAATTTTTAATATTTGAAAATTCATGGATGCAGTGATTTGATATTAATAAATTACCTAAAAATATGAACATCAAGATATCAAGTGGGAGAGAAAAGGTAGAGAGAATTAAGAAAGAAAATATGCACCATCTAACACAAAATTGAGAAGTAATAGTCACTTACTATTAATCTCTCTTGCCCATTTAATAAACTCATATAAACATGAATAACCTCCCACTTTTGAAATAAATTTTCATAGGCATTGTTACTATGTAAAAGGGCATTATAGAACAACAAAATTGCATAAATAAGAAAATAAATAAAAAAATATAAAGAAGTTATATGACAAAGTATATTAGAGCACAAGTTTTTTTTTTAATAAAAGAATGAATGTATCATTTAATTTGATATGTATGTGATATTCCCTAAAATTGATTGAATTTTCTAATAGATGATCTTTTGGTACAATTAGAACACAAGAATTTTATAACAATGACCTTGATCATACTCAAAAATATACAAGAAGATGTGTAATAATTTACTTAATTATATTATAATTTCCTGGTGAATAGGAATATATATGAGTAGGGGGATACTCATAGTATAATTCACTATGGAACTGAGTGTAACTCACTATGCAACTCATAGTGTTACTCAGTTGAAATCCAAGTGGAACTCACCATCTCACCCACTTAACCTATTTATTACACCTAAGTAAGTTGAATCTAAATGTTTATGGATAATCCATTTAATACATAAATGGAATAATAATATCATACACCAACACCCCCCTTAAGTGTAGCTTAGGTGGGCATAAAAGAAAAAATTGGTCACATCAACAAGGCCTAATGATGCACCCACATACAATGCAACTCTCAAAAAGTGTATTAAAAATATAAAATATAATGGGAACACCCCCCCACCCACCAAATAAAGTTAAAGAAGATAAGGTAGGACTAGAAAACCCCAGTTGAAGCTACAACTGCTTGTAGCCACCCTATATCCTACGAAGCAGCCTCCTAGAGTGAATGTGGATCATAATTAGATATAGTGAGGAGTGGATCACCATGAAAAGGTGAATAAACATGTGAAATATCTTATGGATATCTAATGAAATTATATATCCTATATATCTAATTATTCTCCTCATGAAAATTATAAATGGAAACTATTATGTGAATTGATGGTGCATTTGAAGTAGAAGTGAAGAAAGAGTGTGGAAAGCCTTCAAACTATACAAAAGGCTGAAGAATGCCTGATGTGTCCTCAATCAAAGATCTTTCAACGTAAAAAGTCTATGGTGAACAAAAAGAAGGTGGATCAATAAATAACTCCTCAAGACATGAAATGTGATAATGAGATGGAAGAAGTGGGTCCCCATCACTAATATATTCATATGTGGTAGAAGAAAATTCAACAACATCAGAAATGTGATTGAGCTCTAAAGTGTTATCAACTACAAGTGAATCGGATGAAAAATCTAAAAGAGGGATAAAGTGGCAGAAGGAATATAGTCAAGTCTCATGATCAAATAAACCCATTAAAATGATACTATCACTATGAAACTCTCTGACATACATTGAATATGGAGTGAACTCAACTTGCTTACCTTGACCAAGGTGAGTAATCTGATATACTAATAGGAGACTAGTTGATGGTGAGGAAATACTAAGAACATTGTTAAATGTTACATCGCTCACATCCATAAAACCTCTCCTAAAAACCTATTTAGAATTATCATTACCTAATCAAACAAAAGGCATGTCACATAGATCCAAGGAGGTGAACTCCATGTGTGTAGAATCCATATGATGTGATGCACCAAAATAAATAACCCATGTAGGATCTATAGGTACCACCACAACAAGATCTTTCCCCTTTATTTTCTATTTTCTTTATTTTTTCCCTTTCCTTTTTTAATTATCATTTTCATTGGATTCACAGGTTGATGAAGATGGTTTGATATACTCAATAACACCTATGTTATTATTCTCAAGAAGTCTTGTGAGGTGATCAATCTAATTCTTAAAACACTTGCTTTCATTATGGTTTCCCATGCAATACCCATATTTGATCCTCTACTTTTTGGATTTAATACTTTAAGAGGAAGTGTCGAAGCTTGGTTTGGTGGTGGGTTGATCCTTATTTCCCTCATGATCCTTAGTGTTATGTTTATTCTCTTTTGAAACCTTTTTGATGCCATGTCATGCAAGTACAACATGTGTTTTAGTGGACATTAGTACACCCATTCAAGCTATATTATCTTGTTCCCAAGTCAATTTAACACCAAACTCATCTAAGGAGGGAAAATTATAGGAATTACCAAGTGATCTCTTGGTTGAATAGAAGGTGGAGATGAAAACATAATAGTTAGATCCAATATTTACAAGAATGGAAAGGATAAGTTGTGAATCTTTCTTATTAATTTTACATTATTGTATTTGAAATCTCAATGATTTGAACTTGGTGATGTAATCCTGAAGTGTGTCAAAACTACTAAGGATAAGACTAATCAACCCATTTTTAAGTTCATGACATATCATCTCATCCAAAATCCCAAAAAGATTATCTAGAGTATCCCATACTTCTTTGGGTGTTTTGGCTTATTCAATGAGAAACTATAGATCTAGAAAAACAAACAAAGAAAACTAAAAGCTTCATCACACTTGTCAAACCATTTTTACTAGTGTGTATCCAATTTAATTTGCATACCCATAATTATCTTGTAGAACTTCTTGTTTGCAAGGCAAGTCACATGCAAGCCTTCCATTCATAATAGTTCAAGGGTATGAGCAAATCAATTGAATTAGGATACATTGTATATAATTTGATTTTATTTTTAATAAAATAAATACATTTATAAACAAATAATAATAATAATTTATACACCCTCATGAAATTATGCTTAACCCTCACAAATTTTGGCACTTTATATTTTAGTGCATTTTATAATGTAAATAGGGCCAATGCATAGTAAATTAATAAACATGAAATTTTTAGATATATGATGCTCAATTTTGAGCTATCAATAAAAATTTATTATAAAATTAATTTCATGTAAATGAGGCTTATAAAATAAAAATGTCCACTAAAACTTGAAAAAATACCATATGGAGAGAGTGGACCTAGCCTTCCAACCAATCATTAGAATCAACACAGAACCACAATCCTCCTCAAGTCAACTAATGTCAAAAAACAACACTCATAATTGTTCTTATGTGATTTTTGGGTGAATACAAGCCACTTGAGGTAAAATAACAAATCTATTTAAAAATAATGATTAAAAATAACTAATTTTAAAGTAAGATTAGGGAATGGAAAATATTTTTATACTTTTTCAAAGAGAAGTGCCATCATAAGAAGTTATAGGATTGAAATATTATATGTATGTTCCCATAGAGGAATGGGAGCATGTTTTCTAGGTAGTGAACCTCAACAAGTGGATGAAATCTTACATAGATATTTAATTTGACAAATTATAAGGTCCAAAATGTGTTTGATTGTCTTAAGGTAGATGGATATGTTCACTCTCAAATGATTTTCTCACTATCATCTTTGATTACTACCGAGGAAGCTCCAATGAAAGGCATTTTGACTAGAAAAATGGGTATTTATAGTCAAAAATGTATTTGGCTATATGCATATATTAGAGGGAACAAGTGTAGGCTATTTTTCCTAAATAAAAGTTCCAAAAATGATTTAGTTCACATAGATTGAGTATTTATCCATTTTTTGACTAAAAATAGGCATGTTAGAGATGAAAAAACAATAATGGCTATGTGCCACACTCAAAATGTCCTTAAGAGCCTCAAATTTTCAAACTTGTAGTGATAAATATCCCGTACTAGTTAGTAGCTTAAAACCCAACAAAACTTGCATGTAATCCCACCAGAGAGATTTCATTGAAGATTTTGAATCTAATGAGGAAAATGTGTTATTGAGTATGATAATTTTAAAAACCAATGAATAGGTGCCAAAGGTCATAGTGTGACCATGACCTATGTATTATTTTTGGCTTGACACCACAACCAAAAGTTGTTTTGTGTCAATGAATAACACCACAATTGTGAGAAAATTGTTGGAGATATTTGACTACCCCATGGCCACTAAGGAGTCCTAGGATGATGTAGGGTAGTGGTAGATGGACATGAAATAGGACAAGAAGCATTTCCACTCAATTAAGGATTTGAAATTTACATCAAAACCTTACATAAAAATGTGAATAATATATCTGTAAGACTTTGATAGCCATGAGGTTGATCTTATAGATTTACAATAAAACTTATACTTCCAATAAAAAAGGAAATACATGCAAATGCCAATACAAGCAATATGGAAATTCTTCTTAATAAATTCAAGAGAATAAAAAATAGAAATCAAACAAATAAACTAATGTTCATTACCAGAATATAGAGATCTGATACCATGATAGAATTTTCTAATAAGCGATCTTATGGTAGAGTGATAAAACAAGAAATATGTAACAATGGACCTATTTGTATTCATAAATATGAAAGAAGATGTGCAATAATTTCCTTGATTATATTACAATATCTTGGTGAAGAGAAACATTTAGAAGGAGTAGGGGGAGTGAACTCATAAAATAATTCACTGTGGAACTATGTATAGCTCATTGTGGAACACATATTAGCACTTAGTTGAACTTGTTGGTTCATGGACCAGCTAGGACTCGAACCTAGGACCATCCATATGCTGCTGGAGTGCTCTATCACTGAGCTACTGGCCCCTCTTGGGCCAGTCCATCTTCGGTCCGAGTGTGGCTTAACACCAACACCCCCCCTTAAGCCACACCTCTTGTGTGCTTGGGGCTCCTAGCCTGAACCTGGCTCTGATACCATGTTGGTTCATGGACCAGCTAGGACTCGAACCTAGGACCATCCATATGCTGACGGAGTGCTCTACCACTGAGCTACTAGCCCCTCTTGGGCCAGTCCATCTTCGGTTCGAGTGTGGCTTAACACCAACAGAACTCCAGGCAGAACTCTAGCTTAAATTAACCCTCTCACCCACTTAACCTCTTTATAACACCTATGTAAGCTAAAACTAAATGTGTAGGGGTAATCCATTTAAAACCTAAATGGATTAATAAATATCCTACACTAACAAAATTTACAATGAAATAGTGAAATTTAACTAAAGTTAAATATAGATGTCCTTGATTTACCATAAAATATAATGTGACTAAAATTGTATTAACATATAAGGTACATGAAGTTTGATAATGAGTTTAGGTAGAGGATAATGATTACAAAGCCATGATTGAACTAAAAATTTAATACTAGAGGCTAATGAGAGGCCAACATAATTTTTTTTATAAACTATGTAGAAATTGTAGTCAACTTGTATTACATTAATAGCATCTCTTGCATTTGACATTATTATTACCACATTTAGTCTTAAAATTTCCCATATAAAAAAAATTCCATAGCTATGACAATGAAAATAAATGAAAATTATATCATGCTTAGCGTAATCAATCAATTTATTATAGAATGAAAATTATAATTATCTATAGATGAAAGTATAAATAATTACCTCCAACAAGATACCCAAATTTAGCTTCACCAAATTTTGTACATACACCAAAACTATAAAAAATAGTGTGAACACTCAAAAAAATTATTGATAAGTAAGAACACCCAAGAAAGAAACCAAGAACACAAATAAAAGTGTCTCAAATTTAAGGACATATCTGATCAAAGCAAAACTATGGAAAATATAAATAATAGAAAGTATTAAATAATTCATCCAATCTAAATAATTATCATACATTTGCATTATAACTATTGCATGATTCTAGTATTAAAGGTAAATATTAGTCATTATATCCACAAGTATGGAAAAATTTACAATGATTGGTAAATAGATAAAAGATTTATATGCAAAATTATAACTCCTACTTTCACAATTTCATCTTACATTATGACAACTTCCCAACATCATTAAATCACATCATCCAAAACACATATGGTAATCCTTTTTTGTTCTTATCTCTTATCCTTCCCTTGAAAATAATTAATAAAATTAATCCAATAGAACATACACCTCAAATCTATCCAATTCCGTTTATGTATGAAATTCAAAACAAATTAAAATATATGAATAAGAAGAAATATATAATCCTCTTTTATATAAGATGTAATTAAATAAAAAATTAATTATTTTAGTATAAAAATTAGAGGAAGTAATATACTACCATTACTAATAGTTTCTCAATCAAAAAAATATTGATAGTAAGAAAAGGCCCTTACATACCTTAGAGAAAGAATCTAATTACTACCAAATAAGCATACATCTAAACTTAATATATTCATAATTATTATCAATAGCATATAGTTAATGTAGTATACAAATATAACTAAATATATATTATAGTAATAACAAATGTTATTTTATGATATAAAATTATGAAGCAAGACAAAAGTGCCTAATGTTATGACACTAGGGGTAGTTGGTAGATGGATAAAATATGGAAAAGTTTACCAAGATTTATAACATGTAATAGAGATGCAAACATTTGGGGCATAATTCATGTGCTTAATATAAGTGTTTGTAATTTTTTATTTTATTTTTATTATTATTTTTTCAGGTTTAGTGCTTGTTGATTTGCATAAACATGAAAGGTTTTATGTCTGGTAAAAAATAATGATATTCAATATTTATTTTCAGGGACCAAGATGTAGGTTGACCATCGAATAGATACTAAAATAACACTTTGGCTGCTATTTCAAAGTCAATTCATGGATCTATTTATGTGGGAAAGTAACACTTTGGCACCTTATTTGATAATGATGGACCTAAAACTCTACAATAGCTAATTTACAATGGATATGAATGTACCTATATATTACTATTTGAATGTTTTAGATGAATTTAATGTTAAATAATAAATTAAAGTTTACACAATAAAGCATTCATTTAAAAAATGACACCATACCTCATAGATCACTCTCTAGCTTGGCAAAGTAGACCAGTCACTATGGTTGCACCTATATATTTGGAATTGGGTGGTTGTATAATCTAGAGTAGACTAGGCTAGGGTAATTATAATGGTTTTAATGTAAATTTGGATCAAGTTATAGCAAGTTTGATGGGTCAAAATACTTTCTCATGTATGTTGACAAGGACCAATATTTAATACTCATCAAATATTTAGCTTGTATGTTTCCTTATTTTCTATAAACATGCATTCTTCCTTGAACATGTATTCAATGGATGATTGTATATTAATTGAATAGGATGTGTATCATGTGTTTATATGGGTAGAGGTAAACAAATGCAAATTTTATGGCATTCATAAATATAAAATAACTTTTTTTTCATTTCTACTTACATTTATTGCTTTATACTTAGATTATGTTGTGGAGAGAGAAACTATGGGTTGTTTCTTGTATGCCCATGAAATAGATCCTTAACCCATGTGTAAAATATACCCTTATGTGTTCCTAATATCATTTACACTACTTTTCCAATCAATCTGTATATAGCCAACTATTTCAAATTCATTTGGTGTAGTATAGTAGATGTCATAGTTTTTAGTGTTATTGACATATCTCAAGAATATTTTACCTACTTGTTAGTATGTATCCTCAATTGTGTCCATTAATCTATAAATTAGGGTTATCAAATAACTCATATCATATGTATATGTTGTCAAGTGTAGACATCCAATTCTAGAGACAAATTAATTCTGACCAGACTTTAGATTGATTCCTACCAACCATTGCAAATTAAGGCTAAGAATCACTAAAAATCCAAAATTTATTTGCACATCATTCATCAATACTCAAAAAAAATTTAAGTCATACCTATTTGGGATACTATCTCATATGCAATAATAATTTTTCACAGATTCATCCCTAATCACCTTGTAACATAACAACTATCAATATGGCCTATAGACCCATTAAGTGGGGCACATGATCAAATCATTAAATAGATAAAATACTAATCAAAATTAAATAGGATTAAATGCTTAGTTGAATTATCCATTTTTAATAATTGAATATCTAAATTCAAAATTTAAAATATCAAGCCTTTCATCATTGATTTTATAAGTTGTCCAACTCTTTGAAAATATCATACAATATATAATTTGAGAGCTATGCCTATTAATTGCAAATCATAATTTCATGATAACTTTAACTCAACTAGACTTAGTCTCAACTCACCTAGGGTTCATTTGAACCCATTCCATGTTTAAAATCAACCTTAACTCACCTTGGGTTAAAGTTAATTCTTGAGGCTATAAATGTAAGGCCATACCCCTTTCATTTTTAAACTTGGATGTTTTAGTGTTATTGTGTAGTATTTACTCTATATGCCTCATGCAAGTAATGTTACTATTATGAAATTATTGTGCACCCTTAGAGAGGGTTCTTTAGACTCTCTCCCATTAAGTCAAAATATTAGGACAACTCTAGGCTATGGTCAACCTATGTTGAGAATAAACCTCTAGAGTAGGTTAGCTTCCTCTTTGATGCTCACCTAATACTAATGATAAATTAATGCTTCATGGGGAAAAGGGTTAGAAAGGGGATAAGGGCTCTTAAGAAATTTAACTAGGAAATGCACCTAATTCAAAATGGAAACTCCCATGAGCTTGAATCCACACTAAATGAGTAGAAGATAATACTATCTCACACCACCAAAAGATAAAACTACTTACATAAGTATTTCATAGAAGAGATTCAGAGTATAACACCAATATATACCTACAATCAACATTGAAAATTCCCTAATCAAGGTCAGAAAGAAGGACTATGGATAAGCAATATTATCCTTCACATAATTCCATCATATACAATTCACCAAACTAGATCCAAGGAAATAGATAGGCAAATAAAGCCATATATTACATTAAGAGATAGTTCTTACAAATGATTGACATGGTCGAGCCTAATCAAGATGAATATACTTTATAGTATCCCAAAGAGTTCTTTGTCTCCTATAAATATGAAAAAATATAAAATATAATAACCTTTATAAAGGAGAATAAAATGGGATAATATAGGAGAAGGGGAAATGAGAAAAGAGAGGGGCTCATTATCCAAGAATAATTAATAAGCTATGGCCTATCCAAAGATGTTATATCATAGTTTGGTCCCATTGAGAACTGGTCCATCATCAATAGTTATCCCAAAATAGATCTAGTAGTATTTTAACTCTTTTCATTAGATGAGAGAGAGAGGCACTAGAAGGCAAGAATTAATTTTGCATGATGAGTGGGTCATGATCCTTTCAAGGAGAAAAGGTCCCTAAAGGCACTGATTAGAATTAAATGTTCCAAATGCTTCCAATTCCCCAATCAACTCCATGAAACTCACTATCCTCCACTTGAATTCATGATTAGGAAAAAATATTCATATATTTCATCCTTATAGAGCCATGACTAAATCTTATTCAGCGTTTGTTTGTCGATAACATGGCCTATGATGCTTCTTCATTAATTTCACTTATCTACTCCTAATTTTAAACTTGGCCCTAAATTAACTATGAATGGAAACCAATCTAAGATTATTTTTTTTCATATTAGTCTGTATAGATACAACACTCTACTTGATGCCTAGTCCCATTTAGACACCAACTTGCCAAGTTTTCATCTATATTAGGTCTAAAAGACCTAATCTATCTTTGTAGAGACTTAATGGTATATCTTGGTCTCAAAATATTCATTTTAGTTATAGCGGGATCCACTTCAAACTCAGTTCCATGTATTTCCACTAGCTCAAGTTGAACTGAAGCTTGGTTCCTTATATTTATTTGCTTGGGGTAAAATACTAGCTCACCAACCTCCATTAAAATTATCTTGATATTGATCAATAATTATGAATAAGGTGACTTAGATTCATTGACTTATTGAATTTTAATTGCTCCATTGATCTTGATTAGTATGATCAAGTGCAAGCCATCAATATTACCCTTGACTTATCAACTATATCTTAGCTTGTGCCCTATATTAAACTTGAGTTAGTTCTCAAGATTAACTGTCAGTATGTAGCCTCATGTGCTTATGCGATGTGTCAACATATATAAAGCCTTGATTACTTAACTCATCTCACATCACTAAATGAAAATATACAATTGAGCAAGGACCATTATATCTATTAGGACCCATTATTTGAAAACTAATGACTATTTACGAAACTTAAACTTGACTTCTTCACTCCCATCAAATGATATTCCAACAACCATAAAATTTAAGCTCAAATGGTTTTATTTTGCCTAATATTAAACTTGATGTTAGCATGAATGTATTATTATTATAGGTCCAAATTTATAATCTTATAACTTAAGATAGAATGCTTACGTGAGCATGAAAAATTTAGAGGATGATCCTGGCATGTAAAACTATAATTTCATGTGATCCACTTCTTGTGCAAATATTTATGAGTAAAGATAAAAATTACACAAGTGGATTGGTCTAGTTGGTTCTACATGACATCTTGGTGATGGTCTAGCTCAAAACATGCATAATTCATTCTTTATCTAATCCTTCAAGGTCCTAGTGGATCTTAAGGTTTGTGTAACTTGGTCTATAATATTGAATACTCAAAATATTTGACAACCTGCTTGGATCCCTCTAATTTCATTGTTAGACCCATTTCTAAACTTTTGATCGACTACTTCCATATGAACTCTACTTATATTTTCAATGCTTGGTATATGGGCCAAAAATGGCCAACATCCTTGGTGACTCATAGGGGTTGCATGCATGTCTATGCAAGAGAACTCAATATTTGTACCTAGTCCAGTCCATTGGGCATGGAGTCTCCCCTCTAGTTTAATAAACTGACCTAAATCTAGAAACAAGACTATCCTTTTCCAAAAATTCCTCTTGAGGTAAAAGAGACAACAATAAAATAATGAACAAAGGCAAGTTCATGCTAGCACCTGGAGAATATAAAAACAAATAGCCTAATAAATAAAAGTACAAAAAGGCACTTATATAAAATCATGAACCTACTCTAATACACACACACACACACACACACACACACACACACACACACACACACACACACACACACACACACACACACACACACACACACACAGATATATATATACACACACATATATATACATATATATATATACAGATATATATATATATATATATGTATATATATGTATGTATGTATATATATATGTATATATATATTGTATATATATATGTATATATATATATATATATGTATGTATATATATATCTATATATGTATGTATATATATACATACATATATATATATATATATATATATATATATATATGTATGTGTATATATATATGTGTGTGTGTGTGTGTGTGTGTGTGTGTGTGTGTGTGTCTATATATATATGTATATATATATATATATATATATATATATATATATATATATATATATATATATATATATATATGTTTATAATTTATAATTATTTTCCACCTAGGTCAAATGGAAACCCTTGATTTTCATTCACTTGAAACAAACTAAGATGAAAAATACCTAACTTTAGAGGTGATAAAATTGGTGGACTAAGTAACTTGGTGGCCAATACTATTGATGTGCTCCATAGTAGATGGAATGGAATGAACATGTCTCTAATTTAGACATATTGGTCCATGTCTTGCAAACCTGGTTCATGTTAGACTATGGGAGCACTTTCTTTTCATTGCTCATCACTCTTGTGAAAATCTTACTTGAAGACTTCAATTGTGATGTTGGGAGCAACTACACTTGGTTCAATTAGTGGTTTGAAAACACTATGTTCTTCTACCTTGTCCTTATGAAAATTAGGACTAATCATGATTGGAGCAGTAGGTTGATAACTTTCTAGAAGAAGAACATGTCCCTCAACCTCTTCAAATAAATTTTTTATGACATTGAACCATTGTCATAATTATTCAAGATATTCACTAGTATGCTCATGAAATTGAATCACTTGAGCATTTGGGATGTCTAATTCATCAACCTCACTCAATATTTCATCTTGTTCTTTGACTACAAATGAGGTTTGATTTGACCATCCAAGGTCTGAAGTATCATACTTATTTTTCTCAAGATCTGATTTGGTTTCCTCCATATCTAATATATTGAGGTTATCATCATTTGGCACCTCGTCTTGAAGTGTACCAACCTTAGACACATGGTCTTGATCTTCCTCTTTATTTATGTAGAATGGACATTCAGTGGTCTATTCAAAATTTGATATATTCTTATCTTGAGGACTAACCTCATCATGATTCAATTCATTGGTGTCAAAGTCTACTAATAAGTTTGTTTCAAACCTATTTATTCCCATTCTAAATGAATTGTAATTCCTATTATCATTTCCTTTTCATAAACACTTTCATTATCCTCTTTAAGTTCATCTATGATTGTAATCTCCTCCTCTATCCTTGATATAAGAGGCCCTTTATCTAAGAGAAAGATGGTGGGAGGGTGAAGAAGTTTACCTTGCTTATAGCTTAGGAGGGTATCCTTCTAGCTAATTACTTTGAATTCTCTTTTAGGTGGCTCTTAGATTGAGGAGAGAGATCCTTAGAGCTCTTGTGTACCAAGATCATTGAGCTGAGCTATGGATATTTGATTAATTTTTAGTATAGCTAAAGCATCCTCTAAAACTACTTATTAGACTACCTCAACTAGCACTTCATCTTTTTGAAAGCCTTTCTAAATTGAATTCCATAAAGGAAAAGTATATGGATCATCTTCTTTTTCTTAAACTGGTTCTTGGAGCTTCGTAACTAATACCTTCTTTTTTTGCATGCCTTCCTTAACTAATTTACATCAAGGGAATGTGTAAGAAACAACTACCTTTTATTGATTTTGGCTCTCCTCTTTCCTAATTTTTATCTCCAATTATCTTATTTATCTCTCTATATTATTTTTGAAAAGCTTGTCTTTAAAGTGGTCAGTGTCCTCATGGAAATCAGGAACACAAGTGGGTTGGTATGTGATACAAGACGACCCTTGAGGAAGATAAGTGGGATCTTAGATATCAACAATAGATTGTTCTAAAACAATATCCTTTTTCCTTTGAATTCTTGCTTGGGTTTAATTCCAAGAAGGGAAAGTTTGAGAAATATATGAATAACTTGAAGAATAAAAGTGGAAACTTAGAGTAATTCTCTTGGGAAGGATGGGTGGACTATATGAGGCCGGAGGTGGTGCATCTAAAGCTACATAAGGTTGATGGAAAGAGATGTATTGTTATTTAAATCTCCTTATCTCATCCAAAATTGTTTGAATGTAACCACTTACATCCAACACCTCATTTGAGAGGTTTTTCCAATTTTCTCTCTTAGTAGGCACCCATTTCTATTTCATTAGTTTCAATATGCCTCTTATGTCATGAATGATGTGATTAGGGATATCTTGACCATCTCCCCTATTTGTATTAAGAATTATCATGTATTTTTCATAGCCTAAGAGAATTTGAATCCAACATGAAATGGATTGGTTTGGGAAAAAATTAGGGATACTTTGAGCTTAAAAAGGCTGCTACACTAAATCTTTAGAACAACCATAAATATTTCTGACCTGATATGAAGGATGCTGAGGAAAAGAAAAACATTTTGATCAAAAGATGATTTATTTTACATACTAGATAATAATGATTAGGCACTTGGACTAATCAAACTAGCTGATAGATTCTCAAATTCACCATTGATGTTTGTATAATGCCTCAAAAAGCTAATATATAGAAGAACACCAAAAATCCTTCCACTACTTTAGACCTTAGTCCCATTGGGCATGCCATAAATTGTTATGACATTAATGTGTACCCTTGGAGAGGGTTCTTCAATATCTCTCCCATTAAGTCACAATATTGGGACAACCTTAGGTTGTGGGTAACCTATGGTGGGGTTGAACCTATGGAGTAAGTCAACTTCCTTTATGATGCTCACCTAAACTAGTGATAAACTAATGCTTCACAAGGAGAAGGGATATAAATGGGATAAAGTATCCTAATAAATTTAACTAGGCAATGTACCAAATTTAAAATGGAAACTCCCATAAGCTTGAACCCACACTAGATCAATAGAAGACAATACTAGCTCACATAATCTCAAGATCAAGCTACTTGTATAAGTATTTCATTGAAGAGATTCAGAGTAGAACACTAATCTAAACCTAAAAGAAAATTTGAAAACTCACTAAAAATTTCATAAAGAAGGACCATGGATGAGGAAGATTCTCCTTCACATAATTCCATCATGCACAACTCACCAAACCAAATCCAAGGCAAGAGATAGGTAAACAATGTCCTACATTACATCAAGAGGTAGTTCATACAAATTCTTAATAGGGTTGAGACTAATCAAGATGAACATACTTTACAATATCCCAAAGAGTTCACCATCTCCTAGAAAGATGAAAAAGTATAAATTATGAGAACCTTTACAAAGGAGAAGAGAATGAGATAATATAGAGTAATGGAGAAGAGAGAAGAGAGGGACTCATTATCCAAGAACAATCAGTGAGTTTCCACCTATCTAAGGATGATCTATCATGCTTTGGTCTAGTTGAGGACTAGTGCATCATCAATAGTTATATTGAATTGGCTCCAGTAGTCTTCAAACTCTTCTAATTAGATGAGAGAGAGGCACTAGAAGACAAGAATTAATTTTACACGTTGAATGGGTCATGATCCTTTCGAGGAGAAAAGGTCACCAAAGGTATTGATCAAAATTAAATGTTCAAACTTTATCTCAAATTATATAATCTTCTTTGTAAACCTCACCATCCTCCACTTAAATTTATGATGAGGACAAAATCATCATATCTTTGATCCTAACAGATCCATGACTAAATTTTCTTAAGCAGCTATTGTCAAGAACATAACCTAGGATGCTTCTTCATTAGTAGCACATATATATGCTCTTGCATTGAAATCTAGACCTACATTGACTATAGATGAAAACCAATCTAATATTATTGGTTTACATATAATCCATATAGATATGACATTTTGCTTGATGTTTGGTCTCATTTATCCTTCAACTTGCCAGCCTTTGATCTATATTAGGTCTAAAAGACCTAATCTATCTTTGAATAACCTTAATGGAAAAGTTTGGCCTCAAAATATTCATTTTGATTCCATAGAGATCCATATCAAACTTGATTCCATGTATTTTTACCAGCTTGGGTGAAACTCAAGCTTGGTTCCTTATATTTATTTTCCTGGGGTGAAAAATTAGCTAACCAATCTCCATCAAAAATGTCTTAGGATCAATCATTTTCCCCTTAGTTGTCAGTAATCCAACTAATCTAAATTGAATCCTTGACCTCTACTTGTACCATTGATCTTGATTAGTACAATCAAGTGAGGACCATCGATCTTGCTAGAACCCACTATTTTAAAACTAACAGCGATTTCATGGGATTAAAATTAATGTATGTAATCTCGTCAAATGATGTTCACACAACCATCATTGACATTTGTGTGACCATCAAATTTAACATCAAAAGGATATGTTTTTACTATATATTAATTTTGAGTCTATGAGACCATCAAATATGTTCACAATCCCATCAAATGATGAGCACATAGATGTCAATTCTTTCAATATTCTAACAAATTCTAAGGACTTATGCAACTTGATTCATGCTTTTTATTTCTTAGAACACATGAGAACATACTTGAATCCCTCTATTTCTATTATTGTACTCATTTCTAAGCCTTTTGATCCACTTCTTCATCAAACAATGTAAGAGCTTCATATGTGGGCTAAAAATGGCCAACAAACAAAACTCACATATAGATTTCATATAAATGGGCACATCTTTGATAGATTAAAATAGTGTAATTTTAAAAAACACATTTTTTAGTTGTAATTGAATATAAAATTCAAGTTCTTAGTTAGAACATTGGATAGTTCAAGTTATTGTGTTGTAGTAAAACTTGGTCTAGGAGAAGTAATGGGTTCATGGAATTTTGCATTAGTATGGTTGGTTGTGTTCTCTTTAGGAAGTTATATGATCATGGGTGAGGTGGATTAGGGAAAATATGTCCTAAAAAATTTGTACTTCATTATTATCCTATATGTAAGTTGAATATTTCATTTTTATTTATCTTTGTTAGTTGAACTAATTTATTTATGGGGTTTGGTATAGGAGGTGATTGGGTATTTAGAATTAAATATGATTTTGGTTGTGGATGAAACTATTGTTAATGTGGGAATCCAAAATTCTAATTCAACCAAGGTTGGTTATTTATTCATGATTTTTTCCATGAGTTATAAGGATGGACTATTGCTAGGTTGGGTTTGGAGGTTTCCAATATTGGTTTGGAGATGGCTTCCAATTACTTTAGGAGGGCTACCAACTACTTTAGGATAGTTTATTTTATTGAGACTAATTTTGATTTTGCATGGGTGTCTAAGAATTAGGTCAATTCTAATTAATTTAAAATTGAGAATTTGTAAATAGATAATGAAATGGCATACCTTGATTTTATGGCCTATGTGGTCATTACCTACATTGAGACACATAAAAAATATGATCTTCATCTCTTCCAATTTCATTTAATTCTATTGTATCATGAATTTCCTTCATTATGCTAACCACCTTTACTCACATGTTCTAACATTTTTAGTCTAATTTATTTTTTTGACAGTCTGGACAATAAACTGTCAAGGTTTGATCCATTTCTTTTTGTTTTTTCCTTGCATGTAACATATCTTGTTGAGTAGCCATATGGATAATGATGTTTTATTTCACATACTAAATCATATTAATTACCTAAAATTTTGATAGTCTATTTATAGTGGATGAAGGAGGTATCTTTTTACCATTGTTTTTGCTCATGGTTGATCTTCAGTCATTATTACATAGAGTTGATAAATCATCAAAGGACAATGTTGAAACATCTCCTCTAGTCATTAGGTCTAATGATTCCAAAAAATCTTCTTTAACTCAATTCAAGAATATCAATGTGATGGATTCTCTATCCATTGCAATATGTTTGGATTTTTTAGGCTGAAAATGAATCTTTCCATGTAACCCTTTAGTGATTCATCTTCCTCTTATGTTAGCTTGAAGATGTCATCCCTCCTGTAGTTTCTTCTTTGAACATAGTTTTGATATTTGGATTAAAATTTCTCCTTTATTTCTTCCCAAGTATAAATTTCATCCTTTCCCAGTACCATAAACCATCTAAGAGTTTCATCTTTGAGTGTTGTTGGAAACATATCTATATTTTGAGCATCTTGGTTATAGTCATAGTTGCAGCATATTATATCAAACTTAAAGATCAATATATCTAGGTCTTAACTTGCCTTGCTTATAAAATTAAGGAGGGAAGAATGAGGGATATTCTTCCTAATTTCATTTCCACTAAGGTTGTAGATGTGGAATTATATCATGAAATGACCTTGTGGCCCATTATTAGATACTGGATTATGGCTTACCTTAGTATGTGATTGATAGCACTTGGATTGATGATTGTTGAAGATTTTTTTGTTGTCAGATGGTTGTGATGTGGGTAATTTGGATAGCCATTGTGATATTATACATCATAATTGATTCTCGCATTGGATTCATTATTTCTTGATATTCATACTAATTATATTGGATTTATTTTATCTTTTTTATGTATATGATGCTTCAGTTAGTTGCATTATTATATATTATAGATATAACATGTTTTACTGGTTATGGTTTAACATTGCCCACTCTTGTAGCTTTAGGATATATTTACTGGACATTCTTTAGGCAAAAATTATCAATACTAACTCTAGTCCCTTCTCAGTTATAGATGATTATACTTGATTTATTATTCATGCCTAATGATTCATTTTGAATCCATTAATGTTATCATTTATATCGATATCATATAGGTACTATTGATGTCTTATTTGGTGGATGTAGACACCAGGCCATGATCTAGGCTCGGCATTGGGCTTGGACATCTTAGGTATATATATCATCGGTAGTTGAGTAGTCAAAATTTATCTCTAATAGGTATAGAGTGTATTGTGTGATATTGAGCCACTATCAATTATATTCTATTATGTTATTGCTTATTACCCTATTTTGGTCTTGCTTCTCTTGTGTGTTATGTGGTTCACTCTTATCCTTTCCTTGTGTGCTAGAGGTTATACCTTCATGTTTATTTGCCCTTGTTAAATGTCATAAACACTTATTTTTGAGCCAATTGAGTAATCATCTTTTATCCAGGTTGGTTTGGGTTCATTTAGACCCATACGGGTCTCTTAACCTTGCAAAAATATATTTTGAAACCCCCTTTATGGGAGATTGACTATAGAGAGATTTAATCAACTAAGGGAATTACCAACTATTATTATTGTCAAATCTTGTATATCTTCGATTAGACCTTATAGCTATTAGTTATGGGGTTTATATTAGGGTCAATTTTATGTTTCAATGATGATGACGATTATTATTATTATTATTATTATTATTATTATTATTATTACTATTATTATTATTATTATTATTATTATTATTATTATTATTATTATTATTATTATTATTATTATTATTATTACTAATTAATTTTTTTTGCTTGTATTATTATTATCTTGTTGATTTTATTAATTTTATCATTTAACAACTTTATAA
>JARHVA010004911.1:132500-172500 GCA_037957365.1 Torreya grandis | reverse complement strand
AAAAAAGTAAAAATTCCTTAAATACATACTCTCCCCCTCTATCTATTCTCACAACCTTGATGAACTATCCACTTTATTTCTCAACCAAAGCCTTAAACCACTTGAATTTATCAAATATATCGATCTATAGTTTAATAAATCAACCCAAGTCTTCCTATTGTAATCATCTACAAAGGTCAAGCTATAGAAGGTATGGTTGAACATGTTATTATGAACTCCCATCTTCTCAACTAGATAATTTTACTACACATTAAAGAAAGTCTATGGTAGAGTGTCAGTGGTGGAGTTAGTGTATGAATTATTTATTTATTATAACATCATGAATGGATCATAATAATGGGTAAAACTACATTGTTAAGGTTTATAAAATTAGCCATCCCATGTTTAATATATTTTATGAATAGTGTTATAAATCTATTGGTCAATCTTAGTCTTATTTTGTTAAAAAAAAAACTAATCCTAAATATTAAGGCTAAACTATCAAAAATAAAATGTTTTTATTCTTGTTCTAGGTGACATATGTAGTATTAAATTGTGAGATGTTGTTCTAATAGATGCCCATCTCTTAGATAGTGATTATTTAAGGAAAAATCAATCTTCCATAATTAGAGAATATATCCCTCCATATCATAGCTATATATAATGGTAATAACAGATTAGTGAAAAAGGTTATTTAAAGAGTTCATAGAAATACACAAATAATGAAACATGCACATAAGTATATTGGTGAAAATATAATAATAGAGGGATTAATAAGGACTATTTCATATAATTTACACTTCTCAATAGTCCAAACTTTTAAAAACTATCAAAAATAAATCGGATTGTATCCAGATTAAATTGGACTATATCCAGATTAAGTTGGTCATATTAAAAATAACTCATGTCTATCTAATATATTTTTGATAAGTCCAATTTAATTTAAAATGATTAGAAATAATTTATTTATTAGTAGTTGAAAACTATAATAAATAAATTGGACTTCATCAAGAATTATTTAGACTTATAACAAATAAATTTCATCTATATTATATATTTACAGTAAGTCCAAATTATGCGACCATTTAAACTGGTTCATAGACCATGCATTTATATATATTATAAGACTTGGAGGCATTTTTTTTAAGGAAAAATAATTTATACATCAATTTCACACTAGATCGATATGTGATTTAAAACACATGAGATGATTGGGATACCAAATGTCATTAGTTGATTAGATCATGAACTATCTATTTAATTTGATATGAGTGATGTCCTCGCAACTGTCAAAGTTTATCTTATATTATCTCACACAATCTTTGGTGCCATGTGAAAATTTGAATAAAATTTGTTGATATGCAAATGACAAAGAATAATTCTTAATGTGAAAGTGGGACATTTCAAGGTGTAAACCTCGAAGACCTTTTCACATACATGGGAATGTTGAATTGTATTTTTCAAAACATAAAGGCTGCAGTGTAATAAATTCTTAGATGTGTAGATTATGAAGACCTTTTATCGAAGACCATTTTTAAGGATGCAAAAATGTGAATTAGATGTTCCAATAGTTAAATGACATTAAATAGATGCACAATTACCAAAATAATGAATTATCATAGTAGAAAATATAAAACTCAAATACTAAAATGTATTTCCCAAGAACCAAAATGTGAAGTGACAATAGAAATGAATATCAATAAATAAAAAAATAGAACATTATACATTATCAAAAAATGGACTAAATTTTGAAAAAAACATTCATATTTATCATTCCAAAATTAAGGAAACAACATTTCAAATTTCCCAATCCTTTTATCACTATTTTTATTAGTGCCTAGTGGGACGATGCATTTAAATAGTCTATTATAATGTATTTTAAAAAATAAGTGAGAATAAGTGTATGAACTTTTTGATTTTTATTTGGTTTCCAAGTGTAGATGATACTTTATATGAGTATAGATGGTAAAAATGTGTCAGTTGGGTTTGTCTTCCATTTTTTTGTCTAAGTAGCCTGAATAAATTTCTACTTCTTTTGCATCTTTTTCCCCTATATGAACTAGGATGAACCAAGCTACATTAACCTTTCATTTTATATCTGCGTTTATTTTTAGTATCTCAATATTTATTTTAGATTTAAAAACCTATATTGTGTAGTCCACTCCTATAAAATCATCAAGTTTGACAAATAACATATCTCTAATTTGCACATCTTGAGCTGGATCAAATGCAATTCTTGTTATTTTTCTTTTTGGACCAACATATGTACCTATAGATACCACTCCAAAATCAAGGGTGCTATCATGAACCATTTTTTATAGATCTCTATGCATGGGAATGTCATTACAATATCTAGGCCAAAACTCTCTTGTGCACTCAAAATCAAAAGGGAACATGTATTCTTTCATTATGTCATGGATGTTTTAGAAGTAATATGATAGATCCTTCCACTTACTATTTCTAATCAAACCAAATTCATTGAATTTTTATACATACTTATTGAAGTTTTATTTAATTTATTTTAACTCTTTTTTCTACTTCTATCTGAATCTATAACAACAATGGAATCTTGAGATATTTTTCTATTTTTCAAGTCTTTGATTTTTATTTTTTTTTGGATTACCTTCTAGAACATTTGGCTCACCATTTTATTTTGTTCCCCATAATGTAATTGGAGGGGTGACCAATTTCTATCTCTTATAGAGTTTTTTGGATTACCTTGCTCCATGCATAAAAGAAAATATTGAACGTTTGTTGATCCTACTATTTCATTTCTTCCCTTCAGTTGGTAACTATTAACATACTCTTTGAAATCCACTCCTCTTCAATAAAATATGTCATGAAGTTTATTATATTTTCACACATCCTATAAGTGTCCATCATCTCTGCCACACTCCATACATCTTTCCTCTTTATACATAAATATAGGTTTCTAAATGTGCCATAAAGTCATCATGGGTATGTCCTACAAGCAAAAATACAACCTCAACATCAAGGAAAACACCTTTATAAACAAGGAGAGATAAATATTGTAACACATACCTATACAAAAAGACATGATTTTGTGAATTTATATATGTAACATTAGTTCCATATAAGGTTAGACATTTTTAAAATATAATTGTGGATGGAAGTACCTAATCTTATTATCCCCATAATATTTGTCTACTTGAAGGTATAACCTAGAAGTAAATTTCTTTAAGGAACAATTTTTTTTTCTTCTTCTTTATATATCTTGCATTCAGGGTAGCAATTGTTAAACAAAATTGTATCATACAATGGATATTTTGAAGATCCAGATTTATATAGTAATGATCCATAAGTATCTAGCACTATTGTTTTCATATCCCTGAAGCACTTGTTCAATGAGGTGATAGTAAATTTATACCTCCAAGAATGTAAAGTAAAAAAATTCCCATATCCATCTGTACCATGACCATGTGTTATAATCTTTACCATTTATAACTCTAATATTCTATCAGTACCTATTTTTATTTTTATCACTATCCTTAGCACAATTTTGTTTTTTGACATTCCACCTTGTCATGAATGATACTAAGGCATTCTTCAAGGTATTACTATGGCATTCATTTATGTGTGTAATACATTTATCTCATAAAAAAAAATTGATTTGAGTATATCATGAATTCTTGATCTATACGGTCTTCTTGATCTCTTGAGAGAGACCCAAAGTGTTTTTATTGAATAAAAAAGGTGTATGTTTTACACCTAGTGAAAACATCATATATGATAATGGTCATATCATGAAAATTATTTCTCCACATGTTATTGAATTTTGGCTCAGATATTGGATCATATTCCATATCTGCTAGTTGTACATTGATGTGGCATTTCATAAATTCTTGAGTGAAAGATGCTAGAAGATGCTGAACATTTTATTATGAGCCCTCTATCTACATGGCATTTTAGTCATGGAGAAACATCTAAAAATTCATCCACCAATTAGTCCAACAAATCTTTAGCTACCATTGTCTTCTTTCATGGCTTTTGTCAAAATCTCCCGACATGGAATGCATTTCATTCCTCATTTTTGTGATAATTTTGAATGTCAAAAAAGTTACTTATCTTCAATCCATATATTTTAAGCCAAGCTTCCAAATATATCTCTGTACCTTAAAAGTCAATGCTAGTTTTGTTTTTATTTTTCTTAAATAAACTAGTAAAAAGGGTATCCATGACATGTTGCCTCCTATGTATTTTGGTGGAATCAAACAAATTCATCTTTACATATTTTAGAATCTCAAATGAAAATCTTGATTTAAAACATTCATTAGTGTGACATTTATCCACATACATTGTTGTAATCTCACTATATATGCTTTCATCAAACTCCACATGGCTGAGTGAAATTTCTAGCTGACTTCTTTTTTGGTTTAAGTATTTGTAGGAATGAGCTGATTTTATTGGATGCCTTTTCACTAGGAATGTCAGGCAAGGAGTAACTTCATTATCTACTACATCCCAAACATTTCTAATTTATTTCTCCTTTGGTGTCATGAATGGTAAATTTATTGCTCTACAAGTCTCATTGTCCACTATTTTGTTAGAAGGTCATTTAAAGATAGATGTTTCAATTAACTTTGTATTGCAAGTCTCACAATGTTGTATAACATGACTTATGTAAATTACCAATTCATTTTCTAACATTGGGACATTAATGGAACTAAAAAACTCCCCTGGTTGTGTAAATTCAACATAACTAAAAGAAATTTTTTCATCATTTTGAACAGTTATACATTCGTGCAACAAATGTACCTTTTTCCTAACAAAAGTTTTTCTTAGGTTTTGAAATATGGTATGACCATCTAGATATCTAACAAATTAATCGAAGCAAGGATTTTCTTGTTGTAATGGTTGTATACGTAGAACTAGATGCAAATTATTTTTACTTTTTTCCATGTCATTCTCTATAGAAAACTTGTTTGTGGCATGCTACATCATTCTTATCTCCATATAGTAAAACTATCAACTACATAGCCCAAATTATCCACAAACACTATAGGAAATGGAAGTGGTAGAGTCGGATCAAAATATTTAGTCACATTAACACTTACACATCCAATAGGTATTTCCTCATTATGGCATGTGGAATTGAGATTTATGGGTTCTAAATATTTAAAATATAGACCTGCCACTTTGTGTATTCTTCCTTCACCAATGACCTTACCATTATTTATGAGTGAAACATAGTCTCCACATTTGAAATCCATTGACGTATGATTTTTTAGTTATAAATTTGAGAAATATATGAGAAGAGTTATTAATCAGGTTATTTATAAAATAAATCCAATTTATACCTATATGTAGGAGATAAAGTTATATTTATAACAAAACATAAGCATGACGATATGTTAAAACCTAAAAATGTTAAAAAGGTAACATATAAGATTTTTTTAACCACATGGTTTATGTCAATCTAATAAAATGATAGCTTTTTATATCATATACTACATACTTCAATTCTTGCTTCATCTTAATTTTAAGGTATCTCTTAGGAGATACATTTCAAACATGCATCAGAGTGGAATAACTACATAGATAAAAATAGCTAATTCAGTCAATATTTAATGATGTATTTTATTAAAATACAAAATGATAATGAGTAATGGGGGTTTTGATCAAAATTATGGAAAATTATTAGTTTCTTATATTTTGGGATCTTGTCTTTGATTTTAACCTCTGTTGTGGACCCAAAAGTTTGAAGGTATCTATTAGGAGATACCATGCAAACATGTGTATGATAACCCTTTAAGGTTTGAAGGTAGTACTAGGTGATACTTTGAAGGGCCTTGTAATACCTTTAATGGTATCCATGACATTAAGATTAAGACTTCATATTTCAATAGTCAAGGATATATGGCATGCACCCATGAACCTACAACATTTCAACACTCAAAAAATATTTAAATTTCACCAATTGAGTGATTATCTATGGCTATGCCAAGTGTCTCCATCCCATTTACTCAAAGACTGATAGATAGAACATCATGTATGAGATCTTATGGATATTCAAGAAGCATTGTGGTGATGTGTGTCTCCCTTTAAACTACCTCTAAAATTCTTATTAAAAATGGAGCTCAGTTCCTTGGGCCAATGGTGCACCTTTTCTTTAAGGAATAACTCTCTTCTTTTCTAAGGAGCATCGTGATGACACATGTCATTAGTATAAGGGAATAAGAGTTCAATTTTATGGCCATGCTCACTTTTGCACTCAGTCATTATGAGTCTATGAATAACCCAAGAATTGGCTTCAAATTTTTAGCTACATTCTTTATTCTCTCCCTATAAGATACTTGTGATCTAGGAGTGGGTGGTGAGGTCATTATTAACCTACTATATTTCTTAGTCCTTGGCTGGGGATTCTTGTTCCATCTATAGCTGCATCTGTTGATGTGTGCTTGTAGAGTCCAAGACACTCTTATGGGTATGCATAATATAACTTATTTAATGCATTTATTAAGTTACTCTAAAATGTAAAATATCAATATTTGTACTCTTCTAAAGAAATGAGATTAGGGATAAATCTAGTAAAAAAAGTACATTGATCTCAAATTAAGTCTAGAAAAATAGTAGTGACAAGATAGGTATGGCATAAGGACTGCTAATAGTCATGAAATACCATTAATGACATGGATTTTGTAAATATTTCATCTTGTTCAAGGTAGATTGAGTTGTAATGTGACATGCTATGGGGTAATTTCAACATTTATGAGACAAAAAAGGTCACCATCAAAGCCAAAATATTAAGGATGAGTAAGAATGTGCATCACAAGTAATTATTGAATTTAAATAGGTTGGAAAGAGAAAGTTAGATGCCAAAATCCATAAAATAGAGTGGAGGAACAATGTATAAAATTATATACTTTAGTGAAGAAGAATATTTTACTATCTTCTCTCAATATACTCCCATGTAGAAAAATTGATACCCAAATTTTTGGTAGAACAAATCAATCAAACAACACAGATGACAGGTTTAGTCATGGATAGGAGCCAGTTATTGATGCCACTCAAAAATGTGGAGAAGGCAGAAATGGGGATTGGGTTAGGTATTCAATAAACCAAATTAAGCAACCCGGATCTCTTCAAGTTTGTGGAAATTATTGAAGTTACTCTCTTCACCTTATCAACACAATTAGGTACACAAGTAGGAGCTCATACACTTCAACATCTACTTCAGGGTTCTAATTTAGAAAGGTTAATCAAGTTACCTACATTTAGGTAACCAGATGAGGTTATGCATACCTTGTTAAGTAAATAATACTAAGGGTATATTCATTTATCCAAAGATGTCATCATTTGGACCAATGTGAAAACCATGGTGAGTGTCATATGCATCCAAAATCATGGAAAATTGTTATTTTGATACAAGTCCACCACATCACAAATTCATCCATATGTTTGGGATAATTTTTCCACTAGGGTAGGTATAAAAACCCCAATTAACTTTATTGAGGATGTTGCAATTTACATTCTAGTAGAGTGTATTACAAAGAGGTTTTGGTAGATAATGAAGTAGGCAAAGTAGGAAACAAAAAGAGTAATTGACATTGTGTATCACATGATATAATAGAATGAGAACATTAATTGGCCTGAGTTTCTTGTATTAGAAATTACCACTAATATCAATAAGGTACTTTAAGGTAACTCAAAAATTTTCTAATATTAGTTTCTAGTTTTATTATTATGCTTCATCTAATAGAAGTCCCTGCTAGGCCAAGTTAATATTACTCCAGACTTTTGGCCTACTACTACCCTTGTAGACACCACTTGGACTAAGACAGGGCAATATAGTAAGCACCTGGGGTGGTTTAACACATGGTGGATTGAGGCTCTAGCTTTAAATAGGTGACACCCTCAAATTCCATAAGATATCATGCAATATTATTTAGGATAACATGAATTGGTAACCAAGTTATAAAATGGTATTTAAATCAAGGTGAGTGAGTTGACCATGCCAACTATGATTTTAATGCCCTTTTTAATCACAATGGTTAAAGCACAAGTTGAAGTATGGAGGTAGGGAGCCCCAATTACACAACAAGCCTGATAAGAGCAAGAAAAACCCTAGCCATCTATGCAACCACATGCCTCACCCCAATAGTCTACAACTCTTCCATAATAAGAAAAATTCAAATGAAAGGGACTTGTATAGAGAGCTTCACCATGACCATCTAGAAAGATATCAAGGCAAATCAAGTCTTGGTTGGATAACCCACATGTGCTGAGGATAGCTTGGGAGTATGATCTCACAATATTATGGGTTGATGAATAATAAGTTCTTCAATGCATGATAAAAGACATCGGTTAAAATATCTATGTTAAGGAAGAAGGGAAGGTGTTATTTTTTTTGGAAAGTACCCCTCCCTTTATTATTTTGGATACTATAGATCAAGAGAAAGCTTAGAGTAAACTTGTAAGATTTTTTTTGGAAAAGCTCTAGAATCTAGTTCATCATTTGCACATTTTGTAGATCTACCATAGGAAGTGAGCCCAGTATAGCCATTGATGTGTAGAAAATGTAGTTTTCATTGGGTGAATCATTCAACCATCATACTCAAATGTTTGGTATCATTTTTAGAGATAGCCATAACAAGTAGTTCCCATCAGGTAAAGTCTAAGGGCATAATGAGACACAATGATACACTTATCCCTCTAAATGAGTCCATAAAGTTTTTTATATGCAAAGGTGTCACGGTTATCAAATCTAAATATTTGGGGCACTCATAATCTGATATAGAAATAGATGATGTATATGTAATGGAGGGATCCTCAAATACCACTATCCAAATAAGATCTTCCATGCTTGTTTCCATTTCCATGGAGATGTCTTTGGATGTTTTATAGTTGCCATCATCCAAGGAAATTGAAGGAGCACATGCATTCCAAAAATATATTATGCTCAAGGCTTTAAACTTGGAACATATGGTTTTTAGTTGCATGAAGATAAATCAAAAGCCCAAAATCAAACTGTTGAGGCTAGGTAGCTCATCAGTGCATCTTGTCCTACTCTAGTTATGTAAGTACTTAGTGATCAAGTCATGTCTAAGGACAAACAACTCATTAAATTGATAACTTGAATAATAAATGACTAGGTGAGTGCACATAAGTTATGCACCCAAAGAAAGGCTATCCAAACTAAGACAGAAGGCATTTACGAACTTATAGAGGAATATGTATAGGTCCTAGATATAGTTGAGCATCAAGTTAAGTAGATTTCATAAAAAATGCTTAATTGGAGGAAATATATTGAAAAATCCTTGGATTATAATAAAATAGAGTTTACCATAGTGGATAAAACTAAAGTTGTGTGAATGATTAAATGGCTAATGGGAAAACATTGAATGATGCATTTCAACTATTTTTAGAAGCTAGGGATACCATGATGAAGAAGCTCTAGGTTAGGTAGAATGAGATAATGTGCAACACATTTGTGGTAATTCAAGCCTAAAGGAATCTAAACAGGTTCGATGATATTATATTAAATATATAACTTAAGATTTCAAATTCTAGAGACTTCCTTATCATTGCAGAAGAAGTAGATGTATACAATTTGATTGTCATTCAGATTCCACTATGTATTTTGCTTACCATGGTGTGAGAAGTACTTCATAATTGAAAAATTATCAAGTATGAACTCTCATAGGTTAAACCAATTATTTCACATATCATAGATGAACCTAAGTTCATTCCACTGTAAGAGCTCTAAGCAATTTTATAGAAGATAAAGCTAGATATAAAGGCAAAGTATCGATAGCCACAACTTACATAGTAGGTAAATATGCAATTCAAGTTTTGTAGTTTGAGAACTACAAAGGGAAATAGGAAATTATGGAAAACTATAAAACCTAGATTTATTACTACCACTTTTGTGAAAGGTTAATCTTTTCTAGCTTTATCTAAGATCAGAGTTTATATTTTGTCTAAGGATGAAACAATAGTTTAAGTCCATGAAAGTGATGGACATGGAGCAAGGACATGTGTGTAGGGTATCATTTTTTCATATATGTGATCTTTTATATGTCTTCTTCCTTGTCAATCAAGTAATAGATATAATAATTCCATGTCTCTTTTCTTTTTGTATGCCAGAAAGTTGTAATGTCAAGAGACAAAGACATGTAAAAAGCTATATATAGTGTTATGATGCAATGTAATATTGTTTTGATGTTGTTTTTTTATGGTGTGCAATGTTTACTTCTTTTTATTTTATGATATTTATGATCTAGAATTCTTAACACCATGTTAGTTTATCTTTATATTTGCTACAGTGTATAAAATTAAAGATTGTGTAAATTCACTCATGCTATTATGGTTCTATTGTGCTTCCTACTATGAAATTTAGACCTATAATTTCCATGATAATCTGCTAACATTCCTTCAACATGCACATAATTGGAATTTTATTTCAAGGCATATCTAAAGAGATACCTTGAAGGGATTTTTAGTACATTTGAGCATACCATAATGCATGTTTGTAAGGTATTAAGTATCTCATAGGAGATAATTTCAAACATGTGTTTGCAGTACTTTCAATGGGTATCCTAGTAGATACCTTGAAAATGCACATGATTGGAATTATTTCAAGATAATAGGTCCTTGTAATACCTTCAATTATTCCTCTATGAAGATAAATATCTCTTAGGAGATACCTTCAAGATAGCCACGATGGTATTATAATGCCCTTCAATGTATTTTTTTTGTATATATATTTTTATTTGATTGGTTAAAAGTGAGGTTGAAGGGGCCCATTCCCTTTACAGAAGAAACCTAAAAGATAGACATGACAAATCCAAATGACAAAAAAGGATAAATAGATAATTTTGGTAGTGAAATCCCCATGTTGCCAAACTTATGCAAACTATAAACCAAAAAAACCTAAAACTAAACAAAAAGAGATAAAGCAAGCCCAACTATTTTAAATTAGAATAAAATATCAAATTATTGGTGATAGTAATATTAATTTTGTTATTCTTTCCTCTTGTACCACTTCCCATGAACTGATCCTTATCTTCTTCCTGTCTTTTGTGTTTGAGGTTGGTAGACTAGATATCCACTTTTTCCTCCTTAAGATCCCTATTGACATCTTCCTTTCTACTGTTCTAAGTTGATTTATTGCCCTAGGGAGTACATTTTGGATTATCCTTGCCAAATATAGAGTTTGATGACATGTGAGCTAGGATCCCTTGTAACGTTTTGAACTTGTTCATGATTTCATTACATAGAAGTTTCTATATGGAAATATTTATGTGCAAATTTTGAAGGGCATTTAAAATATCTACTTTGGCATTGGAATCAGTGACCCCTCTTCCTCTGGTAGCTAACAAAGGGACATAGGTAGGACTTCCCATGTCTGGTTTGGGCCCTTTTTACATTAGTTTGGTATAATCCCCAACATTTTGTTCCTCCAATTTTTGAATAGAAAATTACTCTATGGAAAATTCCTCATGCCTTCAGTTTCTTCCTTCTCACTGGGGATATCAATCACTTCAATGATGATTTTGAACCACTTCAGTTCCCTTCTCTTAATTAGTAGTAAAATCAAACCTTGTTTAATTAAGTTTATTGAAGGGTTGTTCTTGAAGTTTAGTACCAAAGCCTCTAATGATTTTAGAAGAAAAAATGAAATGTTAATGGTGTGGCCTTTTAAATGATTGAGTAATAAGTAGTGATGGAAAAAAATCATCATATATTTTGCTTCTAAAGTAATATACCTCATTATCTAGAGGTAGACATTAGGTTATTTCCTTGACAGTTCTAACCTCATGAAACCTTTTTGGGACAAAATCACGGGTTTATTATTTTCCTTTATGAATAAAATGCTTGGAAGATCCTCCTTTCTCTTATTTTCCTTGAATTCTTTGATGCTAGAACACTACATATTAGTAGTCTCTCTAATGAGCACCTCAATGATCAAGATTATAAAGCCATTCATATGGACTTCATGATGTTTTTATCCATGATAAAAGTCCTTGGAAATCCCTTTTTCATGCCCAATGAGTCATTATATGATGGGATCCAATATTCTTTTGACCATTTTATTCTAAACATAGTCATTTTCCTTGACATTAGAGTGTGAAATTGGTTCGAATCGATGTCCGTCCCCACCCATATTAAAAATTTGTAGACTTCTTCTACAAGATTCATTATTCAAGTTTTTAGAAATAGAAAAGATAGGTTATGGGATTAAAAGCTAAGTAAAATAATGTGATGTGATCCTAGAACACCCCAAATGTGCAAGGCCTTGGGAATAATTACCTTACACATGTTAGTATCTAATATCTTGATCTGAATTTGTGTCATCATTAAAAAAACCATCATGAAAATGTGAGGTGTGTCCTTTTTCCAATTCAATAATTAGGATGATGTCATCAGGAAAATCCTTCTCATGACAACTAATAAAATCACTTTTTTAAACCCTAAGATTGGCACATATAGGGATTAAGATAGTTGAGTTCAAGATTAGTGAATGTGTTGATTAAGATAGTTGAGTTCAATTTTATTCATATTTATAGATGTGTACTAGTGTTTTCATTGGTGTAGTTCTTTTTGTCTATAATAGACACCTCTAGATAATTCACAAGCCTAATCTAGCTTTTTGGACTTACTGGTCAGGACTTTGGGTCTTTAGACTTTTATGTTTGGAGTTTTCACATCAAACATTTTTTGTGAATAAATGTTTTGAATAACTTGTGTGAAAAATAGTGGATTTCCCCTTCAAGGTATTTCTTAAGAGATAAATTTAATATTTGAGAACTAAATCTCAAGGTTTGCATCCCAGATCTGACAACTTCCTATCATACCTTCACTTATCCACTTATTTTTAGATGAGATTTTCATCTATTTCCTATTCCCTCATCTCCTAGAGTTTGATATTTTTTTAAAAAAAAATTAAGCGTGTATTTTTGTAAGTGCAATTTTCCTTTACATGGAAAAGGCACTATTAGGTTATATTTTGAATCCCATTATAATACTTTCAAGGTATCTCCTAGGAGATACTTCTTAAACATACATAAGAGTGGATTTCCCCTTTCAAGGCATCTCCTAAGAAATACCTTTCAAATAGGTACAAGATTATATTTCTCCTTTAAGGAACAAGTGGAATTTTCCTTTGAATAGAAGGACTACTAAGTGATATTTTGAAGGCCTTTATAATACCTTCAAGGTATCTCTTATGAGATACCTTTAAAACATGTAAAAGAGTGAATTTCCTCTTCAAGATATCTATCTCCTAAGAGATACATTTCAAGTAGGGACAAGAGTGGATTTATCCTCCACAGAAGGAGTATAATTTTCCTTTACATGAAATTCGCTACTTGATGCCTTAGATGAAGCAATCTAGGATATGAAGATTCACTATGAGAAGATAGAAATATATCCAAGTCTCATTGTATAAATTTATTTGATACCTTATACTCGAAAAAGAAATGTTATAGGGACTTGGGTGAAATTTTCATGTTGTACCTTCAATGTGTTTTGGTGACTGAGGTTAGAAATTGTCCGATGAGCCAAATGAAAGACATGTGGTTATCTGAAGGGACTCCTAAGACTATTTTCAGGGATTAGAAGAATCTTTCACCCTTCCCCATATTAAGAAGGATGGTGTAAAGGTGAAATTTTGGCTAAGAGTCTGAGCTAGAATCTAATTTAAACATGTGGTGGGTCCTCAAGGTTTTATTAATTCTAGGCCTTTTTTGGAGATTATGCCACTTATCTTTTGGTGGGCAAGGTGCATATAGTAACTGATGGCCTGAAATCCCAAATTTGAAAATATAAGTGATGACACATGGAAAATCCTTAGGGATTTTCAAGATCTAGGCCCTTTTGAGAATTACCTCACTTACCTTTGGTTCGATAAGGTGCAAAAGGTCCTTAAAAGCTTTAAAAGTTCCAACATGAAAAATTTTGCTTATCAGAATCCATGTTTTGGAAGTAAGACTCCCTGACATAAAATAAACATTTACACCTCTCTCCTTTTTCAAAAATAAGATAAAATAACATAAAATGGATAGTTTCATATTTAGCCATTAAGATTTAAATCATTAATGACAACCCTAGTTTCAAAATGCAAAGGATTAAAAGTAAGTAAATTTCCTTCATTCATGTTTACCTTTTTCATTTAGAGCTTCTACTTGTGTCTTCAATCCATTTGTGTGCCCTAGCTACATGAAGCATGTAAGAGTGATTATGGCAAATTTTTCAAAGGTCTTCAATTTCATTTATGTACAACCCTTCAAATTATCAGTAAGTGTTTTTCTATCTCCTTGTATTGTGTTCTTTTAGGAGCTTTAAAGGTGTTTCAAGGGTGAGCATAGTGAGGAATTCATTTGAGTTCAAATTATTGTACTAAAAGAGATAGGGAATAATGTTATCTACTTTAGCATGTATCAAGAGCAACATTATTTTTGTTTTAGATGAAGTCAAAGATACAAATGTTTAAGGTTTAGAATTTACAGCCCTATTGAATGTCTTGTAGTAGCCAAACCCTCTATCAATAGTCTCCAACCTTGGAATGATTTATATCACCTCTACGATAACATTCCTTTTGGCTTCCCCATAACCAATGTTAGTGATTGCATGTGCCAAAGTATACCAACTAGACACTAGAACTATCATTGATGGAATCCAATTAGCTATCTACTATTTCACTCCTTTGGCCCTTAACACCGTGATTGGGATTCTTACCTAGCCTAAATGTATCACACTCTCTCTAGAGGAATTCTAAGTGTATGAAAACAAGAATGATAAGACAATATGGGACATTATCACCTCCTACTGGTTAGTCAAGAAAAGGCAAAAGGTCTCAAGCATGTGTAATAGTTTAAAACTAGTAAAAGTCAAAGAATTGCCCTAGTATGTAATTACCATGGTGGCAACAGTTTATGGGATGCGTACTTTAGATAAATTTTAACCGTAGATGTCCATAATTGTAATCTTATGTTATAAGTATAGAATAAGATGGACAGGGATACCATTCTAAGTGATAATCTGCATAGTTAGATGATACAACTCCAGGTTACAATCCACTTGAATGAGGAATTCACAAGTATATTTTACATGTCATCCTACGTGATGTACATTTTGGTGCATAATAAGACATTCTATGGTCTCACCAAGCATCCCAGTGGGATGAGAATATATGAGGTTTATCTTGAAATAACTTTGGATGGCTTCAAGAAGAATTTTTGTAAAGTTTATAATTATTTATTTAGTACTATGATGAGTGTATTCTATCCTCTAAGAAGCCTCAACATGATGTCCAAGGGGGCCAAAGACATAATTTATAAATATGGAACCTCATATATTTATTTCAAATCATTTACTTATATCAAGGTAAGTGGCTACTAGGAGTCTCCATACAAACAATCAAGATACCTATATGATAGAATAGTAGTGATGGAGTTAAGTAGGTAGATGGTGCCCCTGTTTGAGATGATAACAATGAAGAAGGTAAATAATCCTTTTAAGTTTCTATTTGTAATTAAACATTATTCATGTCCTTTTGTTACCAAATCTAAGGGACTAGAATAAGAAATGGGCTAGTATATGATTGATAAAATGCCACCCAGGCCAAACTATGATATCAAATGGTTGGTAAACACAAAGACAATATAATTCTACATCAATAACATTTTGAAGACATCTAGTCTATTTGCACTATCGAGGAAGATGTCAAAAATTTAGATTATATGAGACTAACAATGCAATAATTTGTTGCTTATAATATTTATCTCATTCCTAAGGACATAGAGGATGATAAGAGGATTATATCTAGAGTATATAATCAGACTAATATTGAATCCCAGGCCATTTCATAGGTGGATTTCACTACTGAGGAAAATGTTTCCATTCCATGGAGGACCATCACAATCAAGATAAGAACCTTTAGGTGGTTGAAATAAAATGGGTTTGATCATAGTACTTATGACTCCCCTACCCTCTGGGAACTTAGACAAGTTTATAATTTAAATGGTTTCTTCCTAGAGTATAGTGGTGTTCCCTTTACTCCACAACTAGTGGTGAAGGGTAAAGGGAAGAGCAAGGTTGGTGATGTTGACTTCACCAAGCCAATTGATGTGGAATCTATAATTACATCACAATCTAATTTGGGATTGTCCTTCTCAAAGTTAACAAATCAAGCTAAAAATTGGGACAAAATTGATACTAGGGAGGTTATATTCGCTAGTGCCACCCTAATATCCATCGCATCAGAAGAATCCCAAACTATATCAGCCATCCCAATAACCATTCCAATGGTTAATACAACTATTATCTCACCTATTCCACCAAAATAATAGCCATCCATTATCCCTCCCCCAAATATTTATTTAAGGAAGAGAAGAGTTGACTTAGTGGCAGATCAGTCGAAGTAAAAAAGAGTCAAAAATTCTTGGTAGCCTCTAGTTGGGATTCCTAAGAAGAGGAAGGAGGTTGTGTTTAAATACCTACCTTCTAAGAAACTCCACATGAAGATAAAAGAGGATCAATCCTCATATGCTCAAAGATTGAGAGATATGAGTGATGAAAAAGACTCAGATTAAGATAGGCCCATTATAGAGGTGATGAATAAGTAGTGAGCATTCACTCCTCCACAAGTAAGAACTAGGAAAATAACTTTAAGGCAAAGACCCCAAACCCTAATGAAGGTCCCAATGGTTGGTTTATTTTTAGAAGATGAACCTTTAAGAGTAATAAGTAATTGTGATAAAGAGGAGGTTATGGCCTCAATTGATCCCCTCTCTTTTGAAGATTTTGTGAAGGTTGGAGTTGAGGCCACCACTCAAGTTTAGGCCCCTCAAGAAAATGAAATGATCTCATTAGATATATAAACATTTGTTCATAATGTCACTACCAATCCACCGGGATAAGATAATTAGGGTGAATTTGAGGAACTAACTAAATCTGATGAGAAGGATAATATACTCAAGTCATAACTGATCTTAAAGGGGTAGTTTCACAAGAAATACTACAGATAGCTCTAGAGGCATCACAAGTTATCCCTTCCCCTCCAAAGGTACAATGTTCAACACCAAAGGAGAAGGTGAGTATATAGGAAGGTGGGGGAGTAAACTTGCAAATGGGTACCCCACCCATGAAATAATAAATAAGAAATTGGACCAATATATTAAAGGTACTGAGGAGAGTGTTTTAGGTAATGTTGCTTCAATTGAAGTACCTCAAGGCCTCCTTCCTCACATCAAGGTCCATGATCCAACCCATAATAAATTTATAGAGGTTTTGATTAGTTAAGAGTTGCCTAAGGGAAATAAGGAGGTCACTATAGCCTCATCTATACCTGAGGCTCAATCAAATAAAGTAGGTTAAGTAGGTGAAAAAACTTCCATTTAGTCAGTAGGATGAGGAAGCTCCATTGAAATGTTGCTCAAGGAGTCTCACCAATTCAGTTTATATTTTGAAGTTTTGGAGTAGATAAGCCAAACTTGGAAGGGGAACCTCAAGTAAATAAGGGTGTTAAGGAGTTGGAAAGTGATGAAGAAATCAAAAAGTTTTTTTAAGTCCATATCCCATTCATCTATGTCTAGTACATCAATGGGATTCTAGACTAGACCCCTTCTTTGGGTTGAGGAATAGGTCAAGTAGAAGGACATTGTGAACAAAATTAGGGAGATCAATGTAGAGAATATCACTTAAGCATATAAGGCCAAACCCCCCAAGAAGGCCAAAACACATTCTAGGACCACATTCACTACCATAGGAGAAAGGAATGTGGAGGTAGCCATTCCCCCTCTAGATGCTTTGAAAAGGATGCTCCCCTTAGGAGTTATATTATTTATAGCTACAGTCTAGGCGAGCCATCAAAGAATGTGTTGAATAACAAATCACAAGTTTTAGAAAACATGGTGGCTCATAAGATGCATAAAGACAAAGCCACAATGGAAGAGTTAAAGGCATAGAATTAGGCTATGATGCACTACTTCTAAAAGATACTGAGTGAGCCCAATGTAGTAAATACAACTACTAGTATTGATAGAGAACATCCTATCTTCTCATAGGTCAAGTAGAAGGACATTGTGAACAAAATTAGGGAGATCAATGTAGAGAATATCACTTAAGCATATAAGGCCAAACCCCCCAAGAAGGCCAAAACACATTCTAGGACCACATTCACTACCACAGGAGAAAGGAATGTGGAGGTAGCCATTCCCCCTCTAGATGCTTTGAAAAGGATGTTCCCCTTGGGAGTTATATTATTTATAGCTACAATCTAGGGGAGCCATCAAAGAATGTGTTGAATCACAAATCACAAGTTTTAGAAAACATGGTGGCTCATAAGATGCATAAAGACAAAGCCACAATGGAAGAGTTAAAGGCATAGAATTAGGCTATGATCCACTACTTCTAAAAGATACTGAGTGAGCCCAATGTAGTAAATACAACTACTAGTATTGATATAGAACATCCTATCTTCTCAATAGAGTCATTTGATTTTGGCTGAATTGATGATTTAAAGTCTAGAGGAAGAGTGACAAAAAAATAAAAAGAATATCTGCACACTAAGGCAAAATAAATAATTCACTCGGAATTGAAATTCTTGAACAACATAGTGGATAATAAGAGGGAATGTGATGTTCAAATGCTTTTCTATGAGATAGATGTCAAGACATGGGAGGAGGTCTAACATAAAATGGATGAGGTTTACAATATGGGCACAAATAATTTGATCTTAGAAAGGATCATTGCTCTCAATGATCACAAGAATCCCAAGGAGTGTCAAATGGAAATCAAGCATCATTTGATGATACTCAAATATGGCATCTTCAATTTAAAAGGAGAAGAATAGTCCTTTAAGACTGAAATAAAAGAGAGAGATGTTGCATTAAGGAATATGGTAAAGATTAATGGTGCAAGTGACTTGAAAGATGAGATGATATGCATCACTTTGAGAAACCTCATCGATGCACCATAAGAGTCTTTTGATGTTGATAAAATAAAATAATTGGTGTCACTAGAGGAGAGCAAACCATGCTTCATAAATTTTCCACCTAGCTTGAATATTAGAGAGTAAAATTCAAATACCAAGAGGGCCCAAACCAAGGAAATATTTCCCCCTATGATGGAAGGATATACCAAGTATAAAAATAAGTTTGAAAAATATTTCATCATCTAGAATGACATTGGAGCATAATCATATATTTTAGTTTTAATGATCTGACACCACTTCTTTCTTCCCTTCCTTCCCTTCTTCTTCTTCCCATTTGCTACTGGGAAACCATTGTACTTGGCCTATTAATAGCACATCCATTTTAGTTAATTTTTGTGTAATCATGAGGATATGAAATGGAAATTTTTGTCTATTGTGTAAGTGGATAAAGGTTTTTTTATCCCTTGTGAGATCTTCCTCCATGTAGATAACTAGAAAATATCTTGTCCAGTTGGAAGATCAATTTTTCCATCATCACACAATCATGAGAATATCCATGCATGTTTTTTTTGTACATTATTCCAAAATCTCATTTATATTAATGGACATGTTTTTAGATGATCATAGTTTTACCTCTTCCAATGTTGTTATGAATTATTTATTGTGCTTCTGTAATAGGTTCAATTGATATGCTTAGGTTATTTCAAAGGTATTTCCTAGGAGATACCTTGAAGGGCCCTGGGATACATTCCATGTTAATTTCAAAGGTCCTTACAAGGGATTTTATATAACCATGACACTTTTTTATTTGGAAAGAAACCTGATGCACACGAATAAAATTTTATTCTGAGGTATCTCCTAGGAGATACCTTGAACATACACACAATTGACTTTTATTTCAAGGTATCTCTCCTAGGAGATACCTATAAGGAACTTAGAACACCTTCCATGTTTCTTGAAAATTTCCTTGTAAATTATTTTATATAACCATGACAACTTTTTATTTGGCAAGAACCCTGATCTACACTATTAGAATTTTATTTTGAGATATCTCTTAGTAGATACCTTAAACATGCACATGATTTGGAATTTTATTTTAAGGTAAATCCTAGGAGATAATTTTAAGGGCCTTGAAATACCTTTTATATTGATTGAAAAAGTCCTTGCAAAGGATTTGATATAGCCATGGCACCTTTTTATTTGGCAAGAATCCTTATGCACATGAGATACCTTGAACATGCACATGATTGGAATTTTCTTGGAGATACCTCAAAGGCCCTTGGAATAAATTCCATGTTGATTTAAAAGGTATTTTCAAAGGATTTTATATAACTATTACATGTTTTTATTTGGTAAAAACCTTGATGCACACTATTGGAATTTACTTTCTAAATATCTCTTAGGAAATACCTTGAACATGCAAAATATTGGAATTTTATTTCAAGGTATCTCCTATAAGATACCTTGAAGGGCCTTTGAATACCTTCCATGTTGATTTTAAAGGTCCTTGTAATGGATTTAATATAACCATGACACCTTTTTATTTGATAAGAACCATGATGCAAATGATTGGAATATTCTTTGGAGGTATCTCCTAGGAGATACCTTGAACATGCACATGATTGGAATTTTATTTCAAGGTATCTCTCCTAAGAGATACCTCAAATGACCTTAGATTACTTCCATGTTGATTATAAATGTCATTGTAAAGGATTTGATATGACCATGATAAATTTTAATTTGGCAAGAACTCTGATGTATACTTGGAAAATTATTTCAAGCGATCTTCTAGGATATACCTTAAACATGCACATGATTGGAATTTTATTTCTAGGAATATCTTTAGGAAAAATGTTTGAAACAAAATGACCACAACAATTTCACCAATAGAATAAGTTTGAAGAAATTAGGTCCACCACAACTCCTTGAAATAATTAAGTTCAATTAACACATAAAATGTAAAATATTTGTAGTCTACCCAATCCCTCAATTGGGAGGAGTGGACTAGTCTACAAAAATATGGCCTTCCCTACTTGATGTTTTGACAAAGGCCCATAATAAGTAGAAGGGAGTCCAAGAGGAAGCTAAAAAGGAGGTTATTGTCACAAATTTTGATGCATCCCAACTAGATATCACTCCCTAGGCAATGTATTTGAGGAGTAATCCCTCTCAAATGCCTAATTTAAAAATCACAGAGTTTCCCTTAGTGTCCACTTTTTTTGATACTCCAACTAAAACTATCCAAAGGGTGAGGAAAAGGAAACTAGAAGATGAGCAGGGTGATGGAATCATCTTTAAGGAATGAAAACTAGTGTTATCCCTCACCAAGAGGTAGAATAGATAGCCAGGGCATCTTGTATATGAAGAAAATATCTCAGACCTGGTTCAAGTGCACAAGGATACTGTGGTGGCCATCCATCAATGCATTGAGTTGGCTTGCTAGGAGCTAGAGGAGGAAGTACATGAATTAACTATAGAAATTGAGAAACTAAATTTCATGCAGCAATCTAGATAACTTAGCATTGATAGGTTAAAATCCTTATGCATCTACAATTTTTTTAGTGGTCCATATACTTAGATTTCCCTTGTAATTGGATCAAATCATTATAAAAATGGCATTATTTTTTTTTATAGGCACACATTTCATAATTTTGTAAAAGTCAATTAATCTATTTATAACCAAAATTTACCCTTGAAATGTCCTTATCTTTTGAATACAAACATGTCTTGGCATCTTCTAGCTAAACCTTGAGATCACTGATAACTTTTTCATCCTTTTCGGCATCTTTATTCAAAATACATACATGTTATTTAGGTTCCTTGATCACAACCTTCCACTATTGATTCTCTTTCTTCAACTATTTATCCATCTTTGTACCTATTCAAAATCTCTTTCAAGCTATTAAGCTTCCTCTAAAGGACCTGCTCTAATACCAATTGTTATAGGTACAATGAGTGAGAGGGGGGAGATGAATTAGTGAGCCTAGATAATCCAACTTCAATTTCAAACCCTTTCAAACTCTTAATCAACTACCATAATCATTTATGAAGCATACACATCAGTCATATCAATTAATTAGAGAGATAATGTAAGGTTAAGCAAATAAATTTAGTTATACGTGGGAAACCCTCTTGGGGAACCCACTAGAACTTGTAATTGGATTAATTTCCTATAATAAAAAAAACTAATTTAAACTAGATTTAATTGATTAAGGAACTAACATCCCTTATTTAGTGAGACTAAAATTTCACAAGGTGTTACTACAAATGTCAAGCTGAGCAACAACACCAATTAGACTTTTAACGAGTTTCACCTTCCAAGGAAGAAACAACCACCTCAGATGTTGAGCAACCAAAACAACACCTATGAATAACTCCACCTTTGTACTAATGTTCTTATCACTATATGATGAAACTATGATTATCACTCTTCATCTTCACCAAAAAATCTATCACCCAGTACACCCTATTGGACAAAGCACATTACATACTTGAACTAACACACAAAGATCAATTAGGATACATTACATATCCCAACTAACCCCACTCCTCAACTCCACATATCCAAACTTACCCCACTCCTCAACTCTACACACTCAACGCATCCAAATCCACCTTTTTTAATCACTCTTTAATCCTAAATAAAAATTGTATCATCACATCTATAACATGACTAGATGGTCATACACATAGTCCACACATTGATCTACCTCTTAGATCAACCATGAATCTCACCCAAACATCATCAATCCTTTGCTCACACAAAATGCATCTAAACCATCCTTTTGGATGAACTTGTAACTCTTCATTTATCCTCGATGTGTAAGAGCACTATTCAGACATCAAATGATCACAGTCACCTTTGCTCACCTCTATGTATGCTCAATCAATTCTAGTAAGAACCTTATATATAGAAACACTGTGAATGAACACACAATCAAATTATTAATATTTTTTTATATTTAATATTGATTGTTCCCACCTCCAAATGAAACATATATCATCCTCATGTAGTGTAGATCACCTTCCAATAGGAAATTCATCATGAGACATCTAAACAACATCAAAATGAGCTCAAATATCCTTCTCAGATCACTTGTAAAATATAGTTAAACACACATTCCACTTAAGAGCTCAATATATTTGACTATAAAAACATTCAAATCATCTAATTAGGTCCATTTTAAGCACCAAGGATCCCTCTACAACTTTGTTTTTTACTCCATCAATAAATTCATCCTAGATCAAAAGTTATGGACAAAATATAAAGCACTCATTTTTCCCTTTGTAAATTTAAATATTCAAATTCAAACTAGGGACAAATATGATCACAACTATATGGGAAACTCCCCTAGACTCATCCATACGTGGAAATGGTGACATCAGCAAATTTCTTGCTCATATTTACTATCACTAGACCAAAATATCTAGATAAAAATAATGATCAACCAGATGAATTCCACTCACTTCCATACTCATTCTAAGCACCCTTGACACCCCATAAGGTTTCTCTAACATGTCCATACCAAAAATATCATCCATAAAATTCCTTCCTTATTCAAACACTAAAGAACCATGTAGGAATATTGAGGTTCATTGAAGCACACTTTGTCATTGTCATTGTAGCACACATGACACCTCATCAACATCCTTGGTCACCTTAGATACATCATTGAAAAACCTCCAACAGTATCCCCCTCCTTTGTAACCATAATACAATTGTTACCATAATTAATATAGGGAGCCAAAGAATTTGAGAGTTTGTCTGTAGTGTTCTCTTAGACTTTGTTGTTATCTAGGTGTTATTTGGGTTGCTAACATAAATAAATGGAGATCTATTTTTCTTTATTGTTACAAGGGAACATTTTTTCTACCCTACCTTACTCACTCCTTTTGTAATTTTTAAACATGAATCACTTTAGATTAATGCTTGTTGTGTTTATCCATTTTTTTTTAAGAGTTTGGGCTTATATTGGAAAATATAAATAAATTTACATCATAACAAATTCAAGTAGATTATGTCACTACCATATTATTGTTGTTCCTACAAAAGGGTCTGCTTGCAGACTAGAAGGTGGTAAGTTGAAACCACATAATCTCTCTAGAAAAAATAAATGAAGCCCCAAGGTGTCACTACGATATTACTATTGTCCCTATAATCTATGAAATGTTATTCTGCTATTCACATTACATCCTTGACACAAACACACATCACTAGTCTAGAAGGACCTGAGGATGAATCTAATTATTCTCAACCTACTATTTCTTGACATTCAATTTTATGTATTAATACTCCAAATATTAAGGTGGTTGGTTTCATAACTAAATAGAAGTTGAATATATTTATTTACTCTAGAAGTACACATAAATTCATCAATAGTAAGTTGGATAGTCAATTGGACTATTTCATTTACCCAGCTCTAGAATTTCAAATCCTAATTAAAGGTGGGGTTATAGTCAATTGTTCTAGTAAATTCCATGGTATAAAGCTATGGGAGACTACCTATTATATAATCTTATGTTTTATATTATCATGGATGGGACTAATATTTTTTTTGGATTGTAATGGCTCACCACTTTATACATAATTGAGATGAATTTTAAGTAACTATTCATGCTCATTCATTTATAAGAAAGGATATTTGAATTGTATGGTTTATTGGTTAAATATACACAATTAGTAATATACCTAGTTAGACATGTTCAGTGGCTTTTGTTCCACTTTAAAATGTGTGAAAATTATATTGACACTATTTTGAAAAGTAAATTTCAAATTCAAATTCATTAGGGACTCCCACCTATTTCTAAACACCCACCTATTTCTGAAAACAAATGCACCTCGAGTAGTCAAGTCAAATTGAAGGTGAGTGATATATTTACTATATTAAAATGATATTTAGATATATTGAATTAAATTATATAATAAAAATATATATTATATAATGTAATATAGTATAATATTACAATATTATATATTATATAATATATTTTATTATTATATAATACATGTTAATATAGTTTATAAATCAAATTATAATTATATATTATATATTTTAGTATAGGAGAAAGGTCCTAGTAGCCATGCACCCTAACTTTGGACATCAAATTAAGATGCCATAACATCACATTAGATTTTGAAATTTTTAATATGTTTTCTTAACTACTTATAACTCAGGTTTCAAGGTCTAACACATTATACATTTTATGATATAACCATTTTATCATGAGAGGTCATAATATGCATTTTTTAAACCTATGACCAGAAATTAACCTTTGGAGTACCAATAGCTATGCATAATAATATCAATACTTGAGTCTTAACTGTCAAGATATGATTGGTTATTTTAAATTTTATAGAATAAATGTTGAATAAGTATTAGTTACTACATGTTTATCTTCTGGTGTACCTTAATATTTATACACACCAATATGATCCATCAATGGAGCACATGTTAACAAAATCCATGTTCACTAATTGGAATATGCACAACTATTGGGACCTTTCCTATAAAATATTTAATATAAAATATGTAATTTATAGATAATATTAATAATTTTAATATACATACATACATGTGCACACACACGCATGCACGCACGCACACACGCACGCACACACACACACACACACACACACACACACACACACACACACACACACACACACACACACACACACACACACACACACACACACACACACACACACACACACACACACACACACACACACACACACACACACACACACATTCATACCCTATGCACATGTTTAAAAAATCCATCCTAGAGCATACCCTAGGCCCAGTCATTTCGCCATCACAATAGGCTTTGTTACTTCTAGTCTGGCCTTGAGCTTCCATTGAACCCAACAAATTTCAATAAAATAAAATAGAATTTTATGATTTCAACTTAACTTGGAAATGTAAAGAGTTTCACTTGGTTTATTTTTCTCATGTGTGTAAGAGGGGGTTAAAAAGGTGAAGACATATATGGATTTAAAATTTATTTCACTTCACTATGCACTCACCCTTGTCCATGTGGACAACTATTCACACATGCACACACACATATCATGATATATAGTGTATGCATATATGTATTAGTGAGAGGGGTAAAATTATAATTGATAGTTAAACCTAGTAATTTCAAACCCTTGACAATGTCAAAATATTAATTAAGTTCATATTTAGAAATAATTATGGGTGAAGACTGATCAGGATGTGAATCACCATGCAATGATCTAGTCTATGATTGATTGCATTTTATGTGTAAAGAGAGAGACTCTTGGCATGTATTTTATACTTTAAAACTAAAGTGGGCATATATGTTCCAAATACACCATCTATTCCAATGCATTATTAGAGGATAGAGCACTATAATTGGTTTACATTAAATCCAATTAGAAACACAACAATACTTAGTTATGCACCCAACCTATCCTAACAAAAGCATTTTTATTTTTTAAAATATAATATATCATGAATCATCATAGACCATAAAGGAGCATAAATCATGAACTATAGTCTATTATGTGAGCAAAGACCAAAACTATATAAGTAGAAAAAAATAGCAGACATAGATAATTTTCCACTCTAAATAACATAGAACATCTTATCCTTGTAGATGGATAAAAGAATATAGAAGGCTATGGGGGAACATACAAAGAATCCAATCACATACATGAGGTACACCTATTAAGGTTTCAAAATGAAAAATGTTGTCACTACTCCTAGTCTATTACAATGACTAGTTATCATTTGTTTGTATTCCTACTTTTGTAAATAGGTGTGTTGAATACATGAATCTCAGTAACTATGCATTATAAAAACAAACATGAACAAGGCCAAATTATACATGAGTCAAAAAATACTATAAAATATTATTTTTGAGAACTGGTGAATACATTTCCATCTCACTTTGCAGCACCTACAGTCAAAAACACCAATAAACACATCTCACAGTCAAACTTTAAAATTTAAGTTAATGAGAAAATTATCATTCTGGTCTTATAAATTGGATAAATAAACCAAAGTATTGGAGTGGAGAAATAAACTCACTATGATAGATATTCATTTGCATTTTATCTTAATTTGAATCTTTTAAATAGAAGAATTGTGAATCACTAATTTACATAAGAGGTTAAAAGACTTAATCATTAACTAAAATTTGATGGTCATTTTTTATAAATTTAGAATAGACTAAATTACTTTGTATAATTTATATGTAATATAACATTTTGCAGACTTTTTATAACCAAGTTTAAATTATATTACAAATTAATAATTCTCATGCTTTACTATCAATTATCCCATGCCAAGTGTCATCTGCAACATCAAATTTAATGTTTGTGATAAATTGGTGATATGTGATTGAAACTTTTAATTTAATTATTTCCAAACATAATGATGTTTGATCTATTTTCTCTTTGATGTAATCTACCTCATCTAGTTCATACATTGTAAAGTGTCGTAGAGTTTTAAATCAATACCTATGATTGTATTTACCCATTTTATGATGTTATGTGGCATTATACAACATAAAAACTCATTTAATTTTTTTAAAATTTAATATTATTTCCATACCATTAGCAATAATATATAGATATATTATAATTCTATAATCTTGATAAATGAAGTTTTCATGATTCTTGATTTTACTACATTGATGTGATATGGCCCTATAAGCGAAGATTTTCAAATCACTTCACTACATTTACAATTGATAATGATGCATGGATATGTGATTTAACCTTTTTGATAAATGAGTATTTCAATTTAATTCCCATTGCTTATTAATGTTTGATAGATTTTCTCTTTGATGTAATCTATTACACACATGATGAAGCACTTTAGAGTTTTAAATCTATATTGGTTATCACATTTTTGACCCGATAATGTTAAATCCCATTATCATGTCATGTGTCATTATACACTTCATTAAGGGTATAAAAAAAATTAATTTTATTAAAAATATAATATTATTTATGTAATATTAGTAATATATAGATGTATTGAAATATATTATACTAAAATATATAATATTGAATATTGAATTATAATCTATAATAACATATATATTATATGATATAATAATATTGATTAATATTAAAATATATAAAGAGATTCAGATGGTAGATTGATATTAATGAAGTCTAGATGGTATTATTGTCTGGATTGATGGCATCATATGGCACGAGGGAGGCTATAGGCTTCTTTTACACCTCTTTAAGTTTAATTCCACCTCAGTATTCAAGTATTATTCTCATGGATAGTCAATTATAGTGTGTTGTGTTGTGTTTGGTTGGCCACAACATGGAGAGAGTGAGTGAGATAACATTAACAACTGCATGTATTTATGGAGTGGGTGATGTTAGATAAATGGCATTTAATTGAGAAATTCTTATGCTCACCTCAAGAATATCTTCTAGATTCCTACAAAAGAAATGCATGATGTAATTTTGGACATCTTGGGGTAAGATTTTTTGGTAAAGTGGGTGAAAATTAGGGTAAATTTTTAATTAGTGGTAGTTTTCACCTTGAATATAATATTTTTGGTATGTAATGTTGAAGTTGTGGCAAAAGTGGTGATTTTTTATGTTCATCTAGAGTTTTGTGTTGCTCTAGTAAATAATATTCTTATACATGATCTAACGCCCCTATAAAATATACCATTCTCTAGGAAGGATGGCATGGGAGTTATTTCGGCTTCTACCTTTAGGGCTTTTGAGTTGAGATTTATGATCCTCTTAGGTTTTGTGGAGGATTTACAAAAGAAGGTGATCCTACCAAATATGAAAATTGGTAAATTTATTTTTTTGTCATTTATGCCATAGCTAAAAATCCTAATTTTGGAGTTGGTTTGGCTATAGGAGTACTGGTATGAGTAGAGGTGAGTAGAGGTAGTTAAAAAACTAGTAAGATGGGTACTAAGAGGTAAGGTGGTGGTACCATTATGGTATAACACTATGTTAGTGAGGAAATGGGCCCTGATGCATTGGAGGGCATCACTCACTTAGTGTTATTTTTATTTGGGTGAAAAGAGTCATTGCCACTTATCTTTCAATAACTTACTATTATGGAGGAGGAACCTATTGGTGAATGTTTGGAAATTGTGCTCCTAACTAATACATATGATGAGGTCCTTGTGGGTTTTAATGTCTAAATCTAGTTGGTTTCATTTCCTAGTACTATCTAGTTTTTTAGTTGTCAGTTTTATTTTGTTTACTATTTTCGGGGTATTTTATAGAGTGTATATGTTCATCTAGGGATCTAAGTTTTTTGTTATATTTGGTGGTGATTTGGATTGGTCTTTTAGTTGGAATTGTGATGTGCATTGTAAAACACTTTCTTTGCAAGCTATGAGCCCTATACAAACCCTATAATGATCTAAAAAACATATGATAAATTAGTTTAATATATATAAATATTATTATATTATAATATGTCAATTATATCTATTTAATAGCTAATATAATTTTTTTGTGTGGGGATAAGAGGGGTTATGTGAAGTGAAAGAGTGTAAATAGATAATTAAACCTACTAGTTAATATAAACCCATGACATTGATGTCAAAATATGTTCATATTAAAAATAATTATGGGTGCAAAATTATCAAGATATAAATAACCATGCAATGCTTTATTCTACGATGGCTTTCATTCTTCATGTAAAGAGATATCCTCTTAGCACAATCACTACATCAAAATTTCAACTCCATTGGTTTTGATCAGGGGGCATCTATATTAACGAGATAAAGAGCACCATAATTATGGGTGATCAGGTTTTGTCTTGGTGACTGGAATGGAGAAATTACTTTTGTTACAATGGCACTACAAGAATTAGAAGTGACCAAGAATAATTATGGGTTTATAAATATGATAAAAATTTGAAATTGATATATATATTCAAAAGACACCATCTATTCCAATGTGTATGCCTACTATTATACCACCATAACTTATTTCTCCAAATAATTATTGGTGTTACATCTTCAAAGAAATGTGGATGAAACTTCACTTATTATGCATTAAAGAGATTAATAATTATTTCTAAATCATTACCATAAATTTCAAAGTTTTATGATGATAATTTTACTTCTATTTCAATATTTGAGATTCTAAAATTTTCCTTGTACTATGTCTTGAAGAAGATTATTGAACATTTTCTAATTCTAATGATCCCTTGGATGTGATCCAAAACCCATGAAAGGAGACCCATCAAGTATAATTTTTTGTGATGAGGTTTGTTGTTATTTTATTGAAATAAAATTTCTTAAGCTATACAAATATACATCTAGATACAATCTATAAATGGATTCAAAGTCTAGATATATAAATACAATATATAGTAAGTATTCTAACTGGAAGATTGCTTAATATTCCCTCACATAACCAAATTAATTTAGAGAAGCACACAAAATATTTTTCCAAGAGGTATTTTAGTTATTAGGTCTTATTTTGTGTCACTTATTTTAATTACCATTTTGGGGTTGAATTCATCTCTAAATATTAGTTTGTAAGTTCAAGAAAGGCGACTCGCCCTCACATGTATTTGAACTAGTGAATTAAATTATCTCAAAGGTATAATTCTTGAGCGGGTTAAAAATTAAGGATTCAAATCCCTATTAGACAATTTGGTTACGTTACATCTTTAAAAAAATGTGGATGAAACTCTACTTATTATGAAAGAGCTTATTATTTCTAAGTCATTAACACAATCTCTATGTCAAAATTGTAACTCCTTTACTTTCGATTAGGGGGCATCTATATTCACTGAATAAGGAGCATAGTTATTGGTGATCAAGTTTTGCCTTGGTGATTGAAATGGAGAAATTACTTTTGTTACAATGGTGTTAAAAAATTTAGAAGTGACCAAGAATAATTTTGGGTTTAGAAATATGATAAAAATTTGAAGTGGACATATATGTTCAAAAGACACCTTTTATTCCAATGTGTATGCCTCTATTATACCACCACCACTTGTTTCTCCTAATAATTAGTATTAATGTTACATCTTCTAAAAAAGTGGATGAAAATCCACTTATTATGCAAGAGCCTAATAGTTATTTTTAAATTGTTACCATCAATTTCAAGATAATAATTTTACTTTTTTTCCATATCTTAACTTCTATAATTTTCATTGTACTATTGTCTTAAAACATAATATTAAACATTTTCTAATTCTGATGATCTCCTAGATGTGATCTAAAAACCCATGGTAGGATACCCATCAAGTATAATTTGTTACAATGAGTTTGTTGCTATTTTATAATTTAGATAAGGACACAAAATCCTTTCCCAAGAGGACTTTTAGTTATGAGGTATGATTTTATGTCATTTATTTTAATTACCATTATGAGGTTGAATTCATCTCCAAATATTAGTTTGTAAGTTCAAAAAAGGTGACTCACCCTTAGAAGTATTTGAATTGGTGAATTAAATTATTTCAAAGGTATAATTCATTAGGGTGGGGCTAAAAATTAAGGATTTAAATCCCTATTAGACAATTTGCTTATGTTACATCTTCAAAAATGTCTATGAAACTCCACTTATTATGCAAGAGCCTATTATTTCTAAATAATTAGCATAATCTCTACATAAAAATTATAACTTCCTTGGTTTTGATTAGGGTGCATCTGTATTCGCTAGATAAGGAACACAGTTGTGGGTGATCAGGGTTTGTCTTGGTGATTGTAATGAAGAAATTGATTTTTTTATAATGGCGTTAAAAAAATTAGAAGTGACTAAGAAGAATTTTTAGTTTAGAAATATGATAAAAATTTGAAGTGAAAATATATATTCAAAAGCCACCATCTATTCAATTTTTTATGCCTACTATTAAACCACCACCACTTATTTCTCATAATAATTAGTATTAATATTACACCTTTAAAAAATGTGGATGAAAGTCCACTTATTATGCAAGAGCCTGATAATTATTTCTACATCATTACCATCAGTTCTAATGTTCCATTATGATAATTTTACTTTGATTTTTATATTTGAACTTCTATAATTCTCATTGTGCTATGGTCTTGTAGATGATTATTGAACATTTTCTTATTTTGATGATCCCAAGGATGTGATCCAATAAACCATGGTAGGAGACCCATCAAGTGTAATTACATGCCATGATTCTATTTTTATTTTATAATTAAATAGATAAGCACACAAAATCCTTTCCCAAGAGGTGTTTGAGTTACTAGGTATGATGTTGTGTCAGTTATTTTAATTACCATTATGGGGTCAAATTCATCTCCAAATATTAGTTTGTAATTTCAATAAAGGTGACTCACCCTCATAGGTATTTGAATTAGTGAATTTAAATTATCTCAAAGGTATAATTTTGGGGGAGGGGGGGATAAAAATTAAGGAGTCAAATCCCTATTAGATAATTTACTTATGTACATCTTCAAAAAATGTAGATGAAACTCCACTTATTATTCAAGAGCTTATTATTTCTAAATCATTAGCACAATCTCTATGTAAAAATTATAACCTCCTTGCTTTCGAATAGGGGGCATCTATATTTGTTGGATAATGAGCATAGTTATGAGTGATCAAGTTTTATCTTGGTGATTGCAATGGATAAATTGCTTTTGTTATAATGGAATTAAAAAAATTAGATGTGACCAAGAAGAATTTTGGGTTTAGAAATATGATAAAAATTTGAATTGGACATATATGTTGGAAAGACATCATCTATTATAATATATATTCCTACTATTATACCAACAACACTTATTTCTCCTAATAATTAATAATGTTACATTTTCAAAAAAATTGGATGAAACTCCACTTATTATGCAAGAGACTAATAATTTTCTTTAAATCATTACCATCAGTTCCAAAGTTCCATGATGATAATTTTACTTCTATTTCCATATTTGAACTTCTTTAATTTTTATTTTAGTATGGTATTTTAGTGGATTATTAAATCTTTTTAATTTTGATGATCTCCTAGATGTTATCCAAAAACCCATGGTAGGAAACCCATCAAGAATAAATTTTTGTGACAAGTTTGTTTCTATTTTATAATTAAATAGATAATCACACAAAATCCTTTCCCAAGAGGTCTTTGAATTATTGTGTATGATTTTGTGTCACTTATCTTAATTACCATTATGGGGTCAAATTCATCTCCAAATATTAGTTTGTAAGTTCAAGAAAGGTGAATCACCCTCACAGGTGTTTTAATTGGTGAATTAAATTATATCAAAGGTATAATTCTAAGGGGGGGCCTAAAAATTAAGGATTCAAATCCATATTAGACAATTTGCTTATGATACATCTTCAAAAAAAGTGGATGAAACTCCACTTATTATGCAAAATCTTATTATTCCTAAATCATTAGCACAATCTCTACATCAAAATTATAACTTGCTTGGTTTTGATTAAGGGGAATCTGTATTTAATAGATAAGGAGTACAGTTCTAGGTGATCAAGTTTTATCTTGGTGATTACAATGGATAAATTGCTTTTATTACAATGTCATTAAAAAAATTAGAAATGACCAAGAATAATTATAGGTTTAGATATACGATAAAAATTTGAAGTGGACATATATGTTCGAAAGACACCATCTATTCCAATGTGTATGCCTACTATTATACCATTACCACTTGTTTTTCCTAATAATTAATAATGTTACATCTTCAAAAAAAGTGGATGAAACTCCACTTATTATGAAAGATCCTAATAATTATTTATAAATCATTACCATCGGTTCCAAAGTTCTATGATGATAATTTTACTTCTATTTCCATATTAGAACTTCTATAATTTTCAATGTACTATGGTCTTGTAGTGGATTATTGAACATTTTCTAATTCTGATGATCCCTTGGATGTGATCGAAAAACCCATGGTAGGACAAGTGTAATTTGTTTTGATGATTTTGTTTTTAATTTTTAATTAAATAGATAAACACATAAAATCCTTTCCCAAGAGGTCTTTGAGTTACTATGAATGATTTTGTATCACTTAATTTAATTACCATTATGGGGTCAAATTCATCTCTAAATATTAGTTTGTAAGTTCAAGAATGGTGACTCTCCCTCACGAGTATTTGAATTGGTGAATTAAAATATATCAAAGGTATAATTCCAAGGGAGGCTAAATGTTAAGGATTCAAACCCCTATTAGACAATTTTATTATGTTACATCTTCAAAAAATATGGATGAAACTCCACTTATTATGTAAGGGCCTTTTATTTCTAAATCATTAGCACAATATCTATATCAAAATTACAACTCCCTTGGTTTTGATCATGGGGAATCTATATTTTCTAGATAAGGAGCACAATTTTGGGTGATCAAGTTTTGTCTTGGTGATTGCAATGGAGAAATTTATTTTGTTACAATGGCGTTAAAAAAACTAAAAGTGACCAAGAATAATTTTGGGTTTATAAATACAATAAAAATTTGAAGTGGACATATATGTTTAAAAAACACAATTTGTTTTATATCACCACCACTTCTTTCTCCTAATAATTAATATTAATGTTACATCTTCAAAAAAATTGGGTCAAACTCCACTTATTATGCAAGAGCCTAATAATTATTTCTAAATCATTACCATCAGTTCCAAAGTTCCATGATGATAATTTTACTTATATTTCTATATTTTAACTTTTATAATTTTCACTATATTTTGGTCTTATAGCATATTATTAAACATTTTCTAATTCTAATGATCCTCTAGCTGTGATCCAAAAACCCATGGTAAAAGACCCATCAAGTGCAATTAATTATGATGAGTTTGTTGATATTTTATAGTTAAATATATGAGCACATAAAATAATTTCCGAAGAGGTCTTTGAGTTACTAGGTATGATTTTGTGTCACTTATTTTAATTACCATTATGGGGTCAAATTCATCTCCAAATATTAGTTTTTAAGTTCAATAATGGTGACTCACCCTCACAAGTATTTGAATTGGTGAATTAAATTATCTCAAAGGTATAATTCTATGGGGCATAAAAATTAAGGATTCAAATCCCTATTAGACAATTTGCTTATGTTACATCTTCCAAAATTGTGGATGAAACTCCACTTATTATGCAGGAGCCTATTATTTCTAAATCATTAGCACAATCTCTACATCAAAATTGAAACTCCCTTTGTTTCAATCAGGGGCAGCTGTATTCACTAGATAAGGAGACTAGTTCTAAGTGATTAGGTTTTGTCTTGGTGATTGTAATGGAGAAATTGCTTTTATTAACATGGCGTTAAATAAATAAGAAGTGATCAAAAAGAATTTTAGGTTTAGAAATATGATAAAATTTTGAAGTGGACATATATGTTTGAAAGACACCATCTATTCTAATGTGTAAGCCTACTGTTATAACACCCCCACTTATTTCTCCTAATAATTAATAATGTTACATCTTCAAAAAATTTGGATGAAACTCTATTTATTATGCAAGAGCCTAATAATTATTTATAAACTATTATCATCAGTTCTAAAGTTCCATCACAATAATATTAATTCTATTTCCATATTTAAACTTCTATAATTTTCATTGTATTATGTTCTTGTAGCAGATTATTGAACATTTTCTAATTCTGATGATCCTTTAAATTTGATCCAAAAACCCATGGTAGGAGACCAATCAAGTGTAATTTATTGAAATGAGTTTATTTCTATTTTATTGGAATGAAATTCCCTAAATTATACAAATATACATTTAGATATAAAAATCTATAAATGGATTCAAAGTTTATATATAGAAATACTATATATAGTAAGTGTTCTAAGGTAGAATACTTAATATGTTCTCACATAGCCATAATTTAGATAAGCACATAATATCCTTTCCCAAGAGGTCTTTGAGTAACTAGGTATGATTTTGTGTCACTTATTTTAATTACCATTATATGGTCAAATTTCTCTCCAAATTTTATTTTGTAAGTTCAATAAAGGCAACTCTCCCTCAGAGGTATTTGAATTAGTGATTTAAATTATCTCAAAGGTATAATTCCTAGGGGTGGGGGCTAAAAATTGAGTCAAATCCCTATTAGATAATTTTCTTATGTTACATCTTCAAAAAATGTGGATGAAACTCTACTTATTATGTAAGAGCCTATTATTTATAAATAATTAGTACAATCTCTATGTCAAAATTGTAACTCCCTTGGTTTTGACCCCAATATTGGTCTTCAAAATTAAAGTACTCAATGTGTTGTTGGCCAAAATGTTTAACCCTAACTCTACATTGAGATATCACATGGCTTATTGTTATGAATGAAAAGTTAATATTTATACATTGGTAAGGTGTAGACTACTTATACCCTCACATAACCTAATTTAGATAACCTCACAAAATCCTTTTCCAAGTTTAGGTTTTGAGTTACTAGGTATTATTTTGTGTCATTTATTTTAATTGCCCTTTTGGGATTGAATTCATCTCCAAATATTAATATTTTGTTAATTCAAGAAAGGTGACTCACTCTCATAGGCATTTGAATTGGTAAATTAAATTATCTCAAAGGTATTCTATGGGGACTAAAAATTAAAGAGCCAAATCCCTATTACACAATTTAATCATGTAATTTAATGAACAAATATGATTAAACTTTTTTAATTAAAATAATTATAATAAAAAATAAAAATTTGTAAATGTTTTTATATTAAAAAATTATCTGAGTTTATTATTTATTTTTATTTATGTATAAATCATTAAATATTTTTATTAGATAATGTACATAATTGTTTAAATGTTTAATATGTTTAAATATATAAATAATTTTTAAAATAATTTTCCTACATGCTCTAAAATTAGGGTTGAGTTTATCTTTTTCTCTTTCCATTATTTTCTCTCAATTTTTATCTCTCCCTTTTGAAGGCCAAAAAACATTCTTTTATTGACTATTTGGTTATCTATGGCATTAGTGGTGGAAGGGTTTACCCCATTTTTAACTGTCATTTTCGCATGTGTGGCGTTAGTGGTGGAAGCTTTGACCCCATTTTTCACTATCATTTCTGTAGGTGCTTCTTGATATGTATTTAAGCTATGTAATGTATTATTTTACTATATCTAATATGTGTGATTTGTTTGGCTTGACATGAACATTTTACTCATTGTTTACTGCTTTAAGTTATGAAATAGTTGAGATTTAGATAAACCTAGATTTTAGTTTTGAAATGGTTGAGATAATGAAATGGAGGTGATTAGGATTGATTAGTGCTTACTTGTATTCAATAGGGACCCAAATGGTGAATGTGATGGAAAAGCATATATTTTTAATCAATTATAATTAAATAATGAAATAGCCAAGATAATGAAATGGACTATATAATGAAATGGCAAATATTAAGATTGTTTAGAGCTTACTTATATTCAATAGGGACCTAAATGGTGAATGTGAGGGGAAATCAAACATTTTTATTAATTATAAGCAAATAATGAAATGGTCAATATAATGAAATGGTTGAGATTAGGATTGTTTAGGGCATACTTATATTTAATAGGGACCCAAATGGTGAGTGTGAGGAGAAAGTAGACATTTTTTATTAAATGTAAACAAATAATTAAATGGGAGATAATAAAATAATAGAGATAAGTATTTTTTGTGCTTACTTGTATTCAACAGGGACCCAAATAGTGAATGTGAGGGGAAAGTAGAATTTTCTATTAACTATAAGAAAATAATGAAATGGTCAAGATAATGAAATGATAGAGATTATGATTGTTTAGCACTCATTTGTATCAATAGGGATGCAAATGCTGAATGTGAGGGGAAAGTAGACATTTTGTTACTAACTATAACAAAGTAATTATAGTAAAAAATTTATGTGATGCGAGGTTTTAATGGTTCCACCATCACTATCCTATCACATTGTTCATATATTAGCTCTAGTCAAAGACTTTGAATTATTTTTGTTTTAGACTGAGTTGAAAATTCATTTTTTGGCTTGTTCTAGGTTATTATTATTTGAGTTGAATTGTTTCCATTTTAGACTAAGTTTAAAATTCATTTTTTGGGTGGTAAACTTTTCCATCATGTCACATCAAAAAATTTAATGAATGAATGATTAAATAACACCTAGAATTATTATTTGGGGTGGTAAAATTTTCCCTTGTGCAGTGATATTCTTACATATAGGGGTCCCATGCATCATTATATATTAAAATATTTCTCATAAAATATCTTCACCAATTATATAGGAACAACTATTGTTTATGGAGAAGTTTTTGAGGGGCAGGAAGCAGAAGGGGGCTAAAGATTTATATGGATACTCATTTTTTTGGATGCTAGCTATTGTTTACATCTAATAATTTTTATTTTTATTTTGTTAAAAAAAAATTTGTAATAAAATGCTCCTAATTTCTCCTAACAACATGTATTACACATAATTTTTTTAGTCTTTAAATCACATCCAGATATCTTCAGAGAATCTAGTATATGTCTTTTGATCACCTTGTATAAATCTTCGGAGCATTCTTAGACTTATTCAGAGCATCTTGTATTTGTCTTCAAAGCACACCTAAAGCATATTTGAAGCAATTTTAGAGTGTCTTTAGAGTTTCCTCTAAGCACTCAATTATTGAAACTTGCTTGCCAAATCCTCAAAATTGTAACTAAAAGAGTTGTAAATACTATGTTGCCTTCTCAAAATCACCCCTCATTGGGATGTTTTTATATACTCAAAATTACCCCATCCATGGAATGTGTTTTTGTACTCAAAACTATGCTATTCATCCATGTAAGACATAATAAAAAGGTAAATAATCAACAATAAATTATATATAAATAATGAATAAATTGTATTCATATCCTACATAGATCAGAATTTAACTATTAAATAAAATATAATATATAACTAAAAGCAACACTTTGGGGGAGTTTATATAACTATGATGATCTATATGAAATGGTCATCATTTCTCCCCCATAATTTACCATTTTCAAGTCATCTCATTAAGAATTGGGATGAATGATTCTTAATCCAAGTTTCCTGATTCAAACCTCTAACTCAAATCATAAACTTCAAAATTATGGCCCCAGTCATGGTGGCCCCTTGGCAAGAATCCAAGATCTCAAATAGCTATATGCACTTAGGCTTCAAATTCAACTTTTACTTGAGAATTTCAACACCACCATGGAGATAGAGGACACAAAATTATAGAAGGTTTAAACCTCATCCCAATCTAGACATTTGAACCTCTTTCCTCTAAGTGATGAGTGATTATCTTGTAAACTAATTTGGCTCTTCTTAAACTTCATTTAATATTGGTGGGGTTGAGGTCTTCCCTATGCTTTAACTCAATAGGTAATGTCTCCCACCTAGTAAAAATTGTATTGAAACCATTGACATAATGGTGGTTTAGAAAATATCTGAAAGTAGTAATATTAGATCGTAATAGCTCATGATACTTCTTCTTCATATGCATATGATATTGTGGCTGAAAAGAAGAAATAAGTTTCTTTACTTTTGGAAATTGTGGTCTCATGCATAACCTAGTGGTGCTTTGTAATTATATAAATCTATTGTTGGGTTTTTACCATGCCATTTGGTTCCTTAGAGTGGAGATAAAGGGACAAAATTATGTATCTCCAAAAAATAGATTTATCATAAAACCAAATTGATATCCTAACAACAAATTGAAAGTATAGAACTCACAAATGACATTCTACCTTTCTTCAGTACTCTTTAGAAAAATGTCCATAACTACATGCTCATATTTAATGATATGTGAAAAACTAAGTGAAATTAACTAACTCTATCATTTATAAAACTACTCATGTAAGAAAATAACATAAAATAATGAAGGCTACCTACATGCTAATATTTTCTTTAAAATAGGAGAAATGTGTTGGATAAAAGCCTTTGCTTTCTACAATTATATTTGGGATTCGACCGATTGATTATAAGATTCCTCCTTAAGTTTAGCATTTTCATCCTTCAATTTTTGAATTTTCTTCTAGGTGATATGCTAGGTAGAGATTATTTCATGTAATGGAATATGGAAAGAGGGAACAACTCTTGTTGGACCCTCTATTTGAACTACAATCTCTCATGTTTCTCTTTGCATGGGCTGAATAAAGTCTTATAACTCATAATTCCAAGCAAAAATCTCTATTATTCTATTAGTATGTTAGGAAATCAATGTATTTTTA
>JARHVA010004911.1:0-127500 GCA_037957365.1 Torreya grandis | reverse complement strand
TAACCCTAAGTTAGCCCAAAATCCCAAAAATCTAAGAGAGGATGGCCATGCTCAGATGCTTGAGATGATAAATAGGAAAGAGTATAACTCTTTTAGATGTATAATATGGGATTACACACTAGCACATCATATGGTACCATATGTACACCTAGGCCTTGAGGTCATTGCTCTTTATGTAGAGAGATATGATGTTGGTACTAGCATGATCACTGGAAATTACTATATGAACGTTAAGATTAGTGCAGACAACATTAGGGCAATGCTTCAACTCCCATATGCTCCCAAGGCCACTGTCTATAGCTCTGAGAGCTTTCAGAGCATCTAGGATTCTTTGAGAGATAAGGCATGCTTCTTTAAATCACTCCTTAAGGAAGAGGTCATAGAGATGCATCCACTACCCATGTCACAAAGTGGTGATGCTAGTGACATAAAAAATCCTTGTTCAATATCTCTTGAAGGCTCACTAAGTTACTCAAACTCTAGGAATCAAGGGAGTTAGAGGGTGATGCAAGGATTTTCTGACAACAAGAAGTAAAGTGGTGGTTTGAAAAAAAGTCATTAGATCTAGGACTCAAACCTAGGGACCTAGTCCTTAAATATGACCAAAGGGATGATAAACCAAGGAAATATGAGAAATGTAATTCTCTATGAAAAGGATCCTTTTACATCATCAATGATTAGTGGGTAAATTCTTTTAAACTAGAATATTTAGAGGGTAATGCCTTAAATATCCTCATTAATGGGATTAACTTGAAGCATTTCATTTGAATTCCCACTATCCCCTATACATATTATATATTTTCCTTTCTCCTTTGTTGTGTTTCCCCTCCTCATCATTATTTTCACCCTTGTTTTCCATTCTTTGTTGTTTATTTTCTGAATAAGAACCATTGACATAAGTGACTATTGAGATCACCACATGTCTTCTCTCGAATATCTCCACATATTCAAAACACTCTCTAAAAGATGGTTATCTACTTTATTCCCATATCATTAGTGTCAAGATGGTCTATTATGCATAGTTCCCCATAAGGATCCCCATAAATCTTCTAATGTAATGATTTAAGTGTGTGTGTTGCTTTTATCATTTATGGTGGCACTCATATTTAAATTTTCCATGATGAGATGAACAATGGCACCAATGCATAAATATGCCACTTCCCATCTAAAAGTAATTTGTTATCATTTTTGTGTTTGAAGAGAACATCAAATAATTGAAGCAATCAGAAGATAGCCTCAAAACTGAAGGGAACTAGTAAAAGCGTTAACCCAATTTTCCTAGAAAAGGTAGAGAATTATCTTGAGGGTCAATATTCATCCTCTTAAAGAAGTGGGAAGCACACATCAAAGTAGACAACTCACAGCTCAAGCAGTAGAGGAGCCCCTCCTCCTACATACATAATGACAAAATATTATGCTTCAACCCCCACCCAAGTAAAATGTAAAGTCCCCAATACCTTACCAACCACAAAGAGACCCTGTAAAGATAAAGATTTGGTGATCAACTTAATAGATGAGATTTTTTTATCTAGACCTAGCCTATAACCCTAAAAATCTAAGGGAGAGTGATCATGCCCAGAATCTTGACAAAATCAATAGGATGGATCATCCCTCCTTTAGATGAAAAATTTGGGACTAAACATTAACACAACACATGGTACCCTATGTGCACCCTTACCCTGATATCCTCCCCCTCTACATTGTAAATTATGATGTCTAGATTGGTATAATCATAAGAGGTGCCTACCTTAGGGTTAAGATCAATAAATATAATATCAAATAAATGTTATGACTCCCACAGAATCCCAATGTTATCATCTATAGCATTGAGAGCCTCCAAAACATTTGAGACTCTAAAGTGGAAGATAAGGAACATTTCCATAGATCCCTTCTTGACTAAAAGATCATAGAGGTAACTCCCATGCCCTTGCACCTATTGTCTTTCCCCACACAAAATGTAAAAGATACCATGTCCATGCTATCATTAATCTTGGGCATGGACATTGATGCCAACATCTACGGATTATAGTTAGGAGTGATCTTTCTCATGACCATGATAAAGAATGTGGAAACTTTTTGGATGGATTTCACTGAAGCCATCACCTCCACCATGAGAGAAAATCTATAAAATTTATTGGTAACAAGTACCTTCTAGTATCTATCTTACCTCGTGCACTTAATATTTTAATATCACTCCAAGTTCTTCTCCAAATATCTTCAAATAGATACCATAGACATGAATGTTTTCCCCAACATCATCACCTTGGTTACTATCTCGACCCATGTCTTATCAATCATGATAGAATATTATGAGTTCTTAGAAAATTTTATGGCTCCAATTATAATAGATTTCAATGGGTAAGATGTTATACCCCAAATGAAAAATGAAAAATAAACATGGCTCAAAGGTATTAGGTTCTTATTTTATTGGTTCTAAGGGGACCATTTCTCATTCATCTGAGTGCATGGGTTTGTGGGGAAGCCTTACCAACTTCCCCATATGCTAATTAATAGGAACCTAATTCTCAAGTGGGTATAACAACTTGATAGTGTGGACTCCTTCTATGGGTTAGGAAAGATAAAATGGGATATATGACATTCCTTTTTAAAGTGATGACATCATGGTGCAAAAAAGGCACTTGGAACATCTTCTCATAGCTAAGTTGGTCGAACTAGGCTTGGACCTGATAGATAACTATTGGGATTATGACATAATGGGATATATATATATATATATATATATATATATATATTAGGATTAAATCATGCTATTGTACCCAAGCATTAGACCTGACCATATCTAGAGAAAATGAAGTTGCCCATAGAAGATCTCCATTATAATTATGTGAATCTAGCCATGATCTCTCAATATGTCCCCAAGCCATTAAAGTCTTTTTATGATAAGGGTTGATATTTTTACCCCACAAAGAAGCTATCCAAGATGATAAAGTAGTAGCTAAATGCTATAGGTTAGAGTGAATATAAAAAATTTTCCTTCTTAAAATAAGGATATGAGCTCGGCTGACCACATGTTACTTTGTATGAAGACACTCTGGCTAAAAAATTTGAAGAGTTGTGGGACAAGACCCACCTAAAAGAGAATGAATATATCATGAAAGGGGAGTCCAAACCAAATATTGAGGTGTCTAAGGATGATAAAGAGGAAGATACCCTAGAAGAAGAGATAGGTAACACTTCTCTAGTAAAATAAGCATAAGCCATGGTGGTCCAACCCCCACCGACATGGCCATCATCCCTACCCCCCCATGCCATGGCCCCACAATAGCAATAGGTAGCCACTGGGCACCTCCTAACTGGGTCATCTCAGCTCAAGTATATTTAGTCACTAGTTTACAACCTATAAATATCCCCTTCATAAAATAATACCTGACTTGTCAGTCCTCTCCTTCTACCTCCATTTCCTTCACCCCTTCCCCATTTTCCTCCAAAGCTCTAGCATAAGTTACAGTGATAGCTACCACCCAATCAAGTGTTTTAGATCTTCTTGTCACCCCTTCTTTATCCTTGATGAACCCACTAAAAATATTATTAATTCCTACTACCCAACTCAACACTTGATTATCCCCAATATTCTCCTCATCCCCTTAACCCATTATTAGATCTGACCCATGCCCTTATACCTTTCCCATATCTTCTGTCTTACCTTTTCTCACTCCCCCACCATCATCATCCACCTCATCTTCACTCATCACATAGTCACCATTCTCCTCATCTTATATGATCCCACCATTTTCACCTTCATCCCTCACTATTTATTTGCTTATTTTTTTAAGAGCAGGGTCCACTACTTCATATTAGTAGCTAGCCATCCCATTTTCACTACCTTAAGGAACCTCTTTCATGGGTGAAATCATCTAAGAAATATATAAACTTCAAAAATATATGGATTTAGTGAGGGTGGACCATGTAGCCTAGATGGAAAATAAGAGGGAAAAATGGGCCAAAGCAAAAGCCCAATCCTACATACAGTCATTTTATGACCTTGGATAGCAGTCCCTCTTGGTCACCCATCTAACCCCTCAAGTAATTAATCCCTAAGAATATATGAAACTAGGGGATTACATCATCTAAGCTATTGGGATTAACCTCAAGCAAGCCTGACCTAATGATAGGGTCAAGATTATAGAGGAAACATAGAGGTCAGTAACTGTGGACTACATCAAGGTAGTCTGTCAGTTGTATAAAATCAAGCAGGAGCTTGTCAAGGTCAAGGCCACAACTGAATGCCTCAAGGCTAAGGCTAAAGGTAAATATACTAATCTCAATCAAGCAAGAATTGACCTCTAAATCCATGTCACAATGTAAATCTTCCAAGTCAAGGTTGACAAGCAAATGGACACTAAGTCCAGACTGTAAGATGTGAGGGTATAATTAGCTGTAGTTCATGATAATCTCTTTGATGCAGAGTGTGCACTTGAAATACTCTAAAAATTGACATAACAAGACTCCTCAATCAAGGACTAAGAGCTCAAAATACTAAAGATGACCTCACCACTCACTCTCAGGCACATAAATCCTTTTCCCGATCCAACAAATATATAGGTCTTACTAGGAATGCATCAAGGTCATGGTAGTAAGCCTAAAATAAATGATTGTTTTCATCATTGATGTGCAAAATATAATAGCCTAGGTGAACTTGTCTATAAACTAATTGATTAATTTCATCACCCTTAAGGTCCCAAAATTTCAAAGCCTAGTATTGAATCTTTTTAGTGCCTCTCCTGATGGTTTATGGATAATAGGTGTGTCCAATCAAAGGTAGGAAATAACAAAGGTGATTGAGTTCTTACGTTTCAATAAGGCAAAAAATTAATGCAAGGCATTCCTTAATCCTTTAGAACAAGTGATCCAACAAAGGAATGAATGCATAGAAAAATTCATCTAGTTGGGTTTCCCCTCTCCTTTCTTGATTGATAATAGAATTTTCCCTAAGGATTAGTTTAAGGTATCACTCAAATAAAATAAAAATAACTAGTTTATTTTGATGACCCTCAGTAAAATGTTTGACACTTCTAAAATGGAGAAGATTTTACACCCACTCACCTAACTAGAGTTTCAGACACTGGTAGTGGTTGAAATCTTAGGAAATATCTTCTTTAAGGAGATATTTGACTTGAATATATCCTTCAAGGATTTCAATAAAAATACTCAACCAAAGGAAGAAGAATGGGTGCCCTTGTAGGTGGCCTTGAAAAAACTGTAAATGTCAATCTTCCCCCCATTTTTAAAGACTTCTACCTTGACCAATCTGAGCACAAGATTTTTTTGGGTTATTCCATTTGTAATTATAATCCCCTATGAGTCACCAATAACTATGGATCATAAATTCAAAATTGATAATTTTGGAATAGTTTAAGTTATGACCTTAGATTCACTCTGTAGTAAGTAGTTCCTCAGTGCCTCATATATTTTTTCCCCTTTCAGCCCCATTCCCCATTTTTATTTTTGTGAAGTGATATCCTCTTCCTTTTATCTTCATTCCCATTTTTCATTCACTCTTTAGAATGGCATTTTCCTAAAAACTTCATCTATTTACTACCCATAGGGAAATAGATGGGTGGAGCCTACAAATAAAAACTTGATCTGGTTGATCAAGAGAATGGGTAATGACAAGTAGAAGGACTAGAACTTTTATGTGAGAAATTTTTTGTATTAGTAGGTGACCCTTAAAAAATTTTAGGTTTCTACACCTTATGCCCAATTTTGCAATTTTTCTTTGATTGGTCTAAGTGTCAAAAAAAAATTTGGATGCCCCTGTGAGTCACTAAGAACTATGGATCAAAAATACACATTTGCTATTTTAGAGTAGTTTGTTTCTAGATTCATAATTTATATTTAGTTATTAGTTCCTTGTCACCTTCTAATGTCCCCCCTTTCAACCTCTTTCTTCTTCGGGCCTTCTTTCAAATTTTGTCCAAGTCCCATCTCTCATCTACTTCTTATATGTGATAGCCTGATGCTCATCTAGCTCAAGGAGACTTCTATCCCACTCTATAGAAGTCCCAATTTGACACATGTTTCCCCCATATGTGATCTTACTAATTATTCCCTAGTCCCTCTGAAGAAGTGCAGCTTGACATGTGTCATCTCTGTACTTGCTTGGAAGTAGTATTGGGTTGCTAGAGCTTAGAAGAGTGTTATTCAATGAAGGTGTGGGTCCCTCATCATGATAAAATATTTTGAAACACTTTAATCTTATCTTAAATTTTAGATTGATGATTTTTAGGAGGATCAATATAATTGGATGCAACACAGTGAGGACAAATCTAGAAGAGAACACGTGGGATCATCTCAAGATCATCACCTATATATTGTAGGCTTTTCCCATTTAGAAGGGGTTGGATATATTTTTTGCAAGTTATTATATTTTTATTCTCCATTTTAATAGACTAAAAATAGCATAGGTTAGAATTTTTTATATCGTATGTCTCATAGGTGCAAAATGATGCTTTGTATGTGCCCCCTTGTAGCCTTCTATGTCCAGTCTCCATCTACAATGAGGAGGATGTGATGTTCTATGTTATTTAGAGTGGGAAATTATCTCTATCTATTTTTTTTTAATTTTTGATTCTATATTAGGTGAAATCTACTCTTTCACGTGTTTGAAAGGTACCTCTTAGGTGATACATTGAAAGTATTACAAGGGCCTTCAAAATATCACCCAGTAGTACCTTCCATGTAAAGGAAAATTACACTTGTTCCTTGAAGGATAAATCCACTCTTGTCCCCATTTAAAATGTATCTCCTAGGAGATAGATAACTTGGAGGGGAAATACACTTTGTGCATATTTAAAAGGTATCTCCTAGGAGATAATTTGAAGGTATTATAGGGGCATTCAAAATATAACATAGTGCCTTCCATGTAAAGGAAAATTCCACTTGTTCCTTGAAGGAAAAATCCATAAAATGGACTTTGGGATAAAAAATTAAGCTAATATTTAATAATTATTTAAACAACCAAAATCTAATAAAATATCAATTTAACATTGAAGGACAAAGACCCTAAGCATGTTTATTTCCAAATAAAATTCCATTGAACCTACAATATAGAAACACAAGCAACATTAGAAGGGGTAAAACCATGATCATCTAAAAACATGTCCGTGTACAACCAAAATAGGTGTGAATGATCTCCAAATTGGAAAATGTCACTTATTAGTGAGTGATATTTGTTCCTATAGACAATATTAAATATTAAAGTTAGGGCTCAGGAACATAGATTAAAGTTCTCAACATGATAAAATGACTATGGCACAAAAATTGTCTAAAGAAATCAATGTCTTGGGGAAATTATCTTGGGTGAATTATTTCATAGGCCAAATTAGTAATTATAAATAGCCCAAAGGGTCTAAGAAAAAAATGTTGATTAGCACTTTTAGAATATCTGAAGGGTACTTCTCATTAGGGAAAGGTCCAACAAAAAATTCTTGAAGGGCAAAGAGCCATTCCAAAAAGGTTTAAGGGTACTTTAAAAAATATTGAAGGGTACATTCAAAAACCTTGATGGGTAATTTTAAAAATCCTAAATGGTACATTTAAAAATCTAAAAGGGTTCTTTGCGCCCTTCCCATCAGGGAAAGGGACTTGAAGGGCCTTTTCATCATCAACCATATTTATTTGTTTTTCCCCTTCCCCTTTCTATTTATTTTTATAAATAAGTGTCATTGGCATACATTGACAACCTATTAATCATACATCCTTCCTCTAGTTCTCTCAAATCCCCAAAAAAATTATCTAAAAGATGGTTGTTTATGCACCTTACCTGACATTAATAGCATACACTCGATCATGCAAAAATTACTATGATGATCACTGTAAATATCTAGCATAAGGATTTCCAAGCTTATGTGCTACCCCCATTATTTATGAGGGTGCCTCTTTCCAAAAAAATCTCTTAATAGACACACCTAATAGTTGTAATAGCACATAAATAGCCTTTTTCCCCTTTCAAGCCAAAAACTTGACACTTTGTGATTTTGGAGTAAGCATTAAGCAATTGGGAATGAAAGAAAGGGAGTTTATAGGATGAAAATGGTGGTAACCATTAATCTAGTCTAATAGGTAGAAGACAAAAGGGTTGTTGAAATAGATACAAATATGGAGGCCTCTATGTCCTCATTCGATAGTGGCAAACATCCCTCAAAGATAAGAACTAGTAGTTTAAGTAACAGAGGAGATCCTACCTTTAAGCACATAATGGACAATGCTTATTGTTCATCCCCTACTCAAGTGAAGGAAAAGGTGCTATATACTATACCAACAACAAGCATAATTAATGAAATAAAAAAATTCTCAGTAATGAGTATCCTTTGGTAGTAATCCTTCCTGATGTACCTGATTTGAGACTAGAAATCACATTTCTTTTCCAAGTATCTCTAGCATAACACCTCTGATACTAAGAATTTTCCCCATGTAGTGGCCCCCATCATAGTATATACTAACATCTTGTTAAATACTGAGGACTACTATGATTTTTTAAAGTGGTTCATAGATCTAGTTCTTGTGGAACTCAACTAAATGGTTGACTCTTATAGGATGGCTAATTATCAACAATCTTGGCTCTCAACCAATAATGTCCCAACAAACTAGTTTTGGGGAGCCCATTTATCTTTCATATGAGTACATGGTTTCAAAGGAGAGCCCTTACTTCTTCCCTACACATTGAAAGATAGAACATTATCCCTTGAGTTGGCTCACCAACTTGATGTAATAAACCTTATTTATGGGGTTGGGAAGAAAAAAAAGGGTGTATATGATGTCCCCTTCTCAAGGGGTGGCATCACAGTGCAAAAAAGGCATCAAGGGCTTGTCCTTGTGGCTAAGCTAGTGGAACTTGGCCTTGATTTGATAGATGACCAATGGGACTATGATCTGAAAGGATACATAGATAAATTGAAGACCACCAATTATCCAAAGCATCAAGCTTGACCCTACTTGGAGCAAAAGAAGTCACCCATAGAGGATGTCCACCAAAATCATGTGGGCCTAGTTCATATGTCAAAAAATGCCCTTAAACCATGGGAGTCTTTTCTTGACAAGGTTTGTAAATATGACCCAACCCAAAATTTATAAAAAATAATGAAGGGTCTACTTTCCTAGTTAACTTGGAGTATGGAGAAGAAAGTTTCCTTCATTAAATATAAATTTGAAATTGACAAGCCATCCAAGAGATTAAATGATGATGAATAAGATGAGAAGTTTGAGAAACTTGAGGATGAGTTTTACCTAGAAGAGGTTAGGTCTAAGGAAGAATCTAATCTTGAGGTCGAGATGGGGGGATGATGAAGAAGAAGAAGACACTCTAATGGAGGAAGCATGGGACACACCCCCATAAGAGGAAGAAAAACAAGTGAAGGAAGTGGCCACCCAAGATCCTTCAATATCGCTAATTCCTACACCTTCAAATCCCTTAGCCTTATAACAATAATAGGATCCCTCCAAGCACCTCATGGCTAGGTCATCCCAACTCAAGCACACCAAGGCACCCATTTCTATCTCTCTATTGGCTTCCCCCTAGAAGAAGATCCACTTCATAGATCCCTTAATTTTTACCTCTACATCTTTCTCCATAACCCCATCCCCCTCTACATCTCTAAAATAGGTTGTGGCATCATCTACTACCCAACCAAGCATTATGGATCCCTTTGTCACTTCATCATCTACCCTGGTAACTCCACTATAGGTTGTATTACCTTTATCTACTGAACTTCATACCACTTTGGCTCCTATCTCTTCCTCATCCATTAAACCTATCACTAGGATCAACCCATTCTCTTTTTTATACCTATCTCCTCTCACATCACTTTATTCACTCCCCCACCTTCATATTCTACTTCATTCCCCCTAGTGACATAATCCCCATTCACCCTACCCTATAAACTCCCATCTTTATCCCCTTTAACCCTTCACTTTGGTTCACTCACTTCCACAAGTGTAGGCCCACTACTTCACAACATTAATTGGCTATCACATTTACGCTTCCACAAGGGACCCATTTTGATGGAAATATCAGTCAAGCAATGAGCTAGTTTCAGCATTAGGTGGATGTAACAAGGGTAGCCTAAAAGGTTAAAGTACAAAAGAAAAAATGAAAATGAGACAAGTATTATTCCCAAGCTCACATGTAGTCATTTTATGACACAATGCAACAATATCCTATGGTCATTCAATTGAATCCCTACGTACTGAAGCCCCTTAAACAAATGTAACTTGGGGACCATGTTATCTAAGTTGTCATCCTCAACCTCAATCAAGCTTGACCCACCAACAGAGTCAAGATTATGGAGGAGATGCAAAAGTCTATGTTAATGAACTATGTTAAGGTGGACCATTAACTAGATAAGACTAAGTTGGAGATATTAAGGGTAAAAGTTATGGTAAACCACCTCAATATTGATGCTAAGGCTAAAGATATTGACCTTAACAAGGCATGGCTAGAGCTACATGAAAGTATCCCAAATGAAAGCTTCTAAGTGGAAGCCAATTCATATAAAACCACTGAGACCAAGTTACAAGAGTAAGAGACAAAGTTGGATGAGATCCACCAGAAGATCCATGATGCAAATTGGTGATATCAACTATTACAAAACCAATCATAGCAGGACTCCTCAGTCAAGGACCAAAATATTGAAAATCTATAAAATGACCTCGCAGCTCACTTACAAGCCTCCAAGATCCTTCCCATAGTCTAAAAACTATAAAAATTATATTGGGAATAGATAAAAGCCATCATATCAAACTTGAAGACAACACTAACCTTAATCATAGATGTATAAAATCTATCCTCTCAAGTGAACACATATATTAATTAGATGATTGCTTTCATCTCCTTGAAGGTTTCAAAGTCATAGAACCTTGTTTAAAAGGTCTATAATGCTTCTCCTAAAACATTAATGGTATTATGGGTGACTGACTAGAGGCAAGTAATGGAAAAGGTAAATCAGTTTTTAAGCTACAAAATGGTAGAAAATAAGTGCAAGGCATTGTTTAATGCATTGGATCAAGTAGCTTGAGAATGGCATGTACATATAGAAGATTTCATCTAGTTAGGAGTCCCCTCCCATTTCTCAAAAAATAATAGTGTCTTCCTTGAGGATCAAATCAAGGCACTGCTTGAGCAAAAGTAAGATTACTAAACCATCTTTACAGCTCTTGGCTAAATACTCAATGCCTCTAAAGTGGAAAATATATCACACCCACTCACCCAATTGGAGTTTCAGACACTGATGATGGTTGAGGGCTTGGGAATCATCTCTTTGAAGGAGATGATAGATATAGATAGAGCCTTTGAGGCTCTCAACAAAAATACCTAGCCAAAAGAGGAGTGGGTACCCTTACAAGTAGCCTTTCAAAAGTTATAGATTTTTGTACCTTCTCCTTTTTAGTTTTTTTTTGTCTACTTTGAGCACTAGATTCTCCTCCCCAAAAATAGATTCCCTATGAGTCACCAAGAACTATGGATTGGAAATCCACATTTTTTCATTTTTAGAGTAGTTCATTTTTTTCTTCAATCTCGCTTGACATTGAAACAATTTTTTGGCACCTTCTGGTGGATCCCCTTTCAGTGATTCTTCTTCCGCCCCCTTTCAAAATTTTGATAAGGTCTTGACCTTCATCCACCTTTTCCACATGGAATTTCCATGCTCAACCTCACCAAAAAAGTCCATGAATACTCTAAATAAGTGTTTGCATGACATGTGTCATCTTCATATTTACCTCAGAGCTATGTTGGTTTATCAATAATTAAAGAGGTGTTATTAGATGATAGTGTGGGTCAGAATATAAGTGAAACATCTCTAGGAATAGACACATGGCACCACCTCACTTCTCCCAAGCATAGTGGTCCTAACAAAACAATAAATATGATCTGGAGGCCAATTATAATCATGAGATTGAGACCTCCTTTTAGTTGTAATGGTTTCATCATGGTTTCAAATATGGAATCTATGGTGTCTCTTCTTCCAGCATTCACCTTGCCTATTTATTTAGAGCTCATTTCTTTTGTAAAGGGTGGCTAGTGATCATTTTGTTTCTTTGCATTCTCATTTTTTTGGAACTATTCACTTATTTAGACTAGGATAGTAGAAATTAGAGTTTTTATATTCTAAAACCTTCGAAATCATAATTTTATCATGCATTTTTAAAGCTTTCTATAGGAAACTATTCACCAAGACTGAGATTTTTAGGCATCAATAGTATCAACTAGGAGATTCCTTCATGGGTAACTTGAAGTATCTCCTAGGAGATACCTTGAGGAAATTACAAACCTCAATAACTATTATTAAGTTCATAATCAAGGTATCTAATAGGATATTCCTTTAAGGGTCTTCTAATACCTTCAAGAGTAACTTCAAGGTATCTCCTAAGAGATACTTTAAAGATATTAAAAGGACCATCAAGGGAGAAATTGTTAAACTAGATTGAGGTGGAAAGAGCATGTGCACATGAGGACCTAAAATTCACTCTTGTAATAAAAATTCACTCTTTTGAATTATTTAAATGTATCTCCTAGGCATGTGCATAGGAGAACCTAAAATTCACTCTTGTAAGAAAAAATCACTCTTGTGAATGATTGAAAGGTATCTCCTAGGAGATACCTTGAATGTACCTATTGATGGGAATTTTGACACATGTTAAAAACATATTTATCCTCATCATTATCCTTTGAAACAAATGTTTATGTATTCCTTTGGCCATTATATTATATTCATTGGTGCACATAATTTATTTTTGATTTGGTCATATCTTATTAGTTAAAGCATAAGTTATTGTATATATTACAAAGATTATATATTTATTTTGTATTATAGTTTAGAATCAAAATTTGTTGATATACATTTAATCACTACTCGAACACAAATAAACTTCAAGCATCGATGCAATATACAACTTGTATTTTACAAAACATCAATATTTAAATCATTTCAATTACTTTGTATAATATCTTTGGGTGAAAAAAGAATTACCACATTTAAAAGCTAGAAGGTGGACTCACTCGAAGAGAATTTAGATAAAATGCAAAAGACGGCCCCACTCTAAGAAAATTTGGATAGACTACCATATAAAATACCAAAACTAAAATTAAATCCACATAATCATCTTCCATTTTATGGTGGTGAAAAAATTCCTCTTGTTGATTGGTATTTTGAAGTGTTTAGTCCGCCGAACATGCATCCAGATATATACTTGTTTAGCACTACATCGAATAAAGAATATTCTATGATTGGAATAATCTTAGCCTATGATAAGGATGAACTCAAAGATTCTCTTCAATTCTAACTAGAATTATGGAATGGAGAAGAGGGAATTATTTGTTGAGCTACAACTAATTTTAATAAATTTACACTGAGTAAAATGGGATTGATAAAAATTAATTTTTATTATTCTTGTGAAACATTTGGGTTTCATTTGAATAGCTATAATAACCTTCAAATGTATGGATTGATAGATAGATATAATTTGGTCATTAGAATACAAAACATGTTGAGAAAAAAACATGAACAAGGGGCAACAACTTCTTCTACTTACCCTCATGCAAACATGTATTTAAGATACCCTATAGACATGAGAGAAAAAACATTGAATAAAACAAGACAATCAAGGGAAACATATTTGTGTGCAGATTTGAAAGAGAAAATACAAGTATTCACACTAGTGGAGAAAAATAAGATTGAACAAAATGTTGAAACACTTTTGTTGACACAAACTTCTAATGAGACACACAGTGAATTATCTACATGGTATATTTCCCTTAGCAATTATGCCTTGAACATTACTTTAGGGCTATGTGAATTAGCGGACACAAATATCAATATAATAAATCTAAATGAAAGAGGGGTGAATGATATAATTCATTCATTTGCAAAACATAATGAGGTTCTAATGAAGGATGCCTTGTTAATTCCTTTTGATCCAAACAACCTTGACTATTTTATTGAATCAAAGGAAGTCCTAAAAGATTTGATGGAGAAAAAAACTATAAGGTTCAAAATTGTAGATGGCCAATACATAATTACAACACAACAAAGAATTCTTTTGGAGGAAGAATATAATTCACAATCATTGAGAAATAAATCTTGTGTTAGAAAGGCAATATTTTTGAAAACTTGTACTTCATTCCATATTATGCATAAAATATGTAATCAATATAATGAAGCCAATGAAAAAATTTATAAGGATTCATTTATAGAAAGAGTTCAATCATCACATAACATTATCAAACTAAAAGTTTGGAAGAATCTTGAAACATGAAAGAAAAAGATGGAAGAAATACATGAATAGGATAAACACTTGTTCAACAAATTAACTATTTTGCAGAACAACTATAGGAGAGGAAATGCATTATAGTCATGGAACAACCTAATTGAGATTATTTTGATAAGGCATTTGATTTGTTTGAAAGTGGTAAATTACTTAGCTTAGATAAACAAGATTTAAATTTGATTGGTACAATAGTACTTATAAATATTCAAGGGCTTTCAGAAAAACAAAAAGTAAAACTAGTAGATTAATTAGAAAAAGGGTTTATTTCCTTCTTGAAAACCCTTGAGTATAATAGAATGGATAATTGGTGTAAAAATGTAACATATTATAAAAAATTGTAGATTATTTCATCAACCATGATACGACACTACCACCATACCAAACAATCATACCTGAAGAGGTAATGGAAACTTATAAAACATTTATGAAAAGGTTTGACAATTTATGTGTCCTGAATGAAGGTATTTTTTTTTAAAAAAAAAGTTGGGAAGCATTATCTAAAGATTCATTGAGCATATTGAAAATTTATCTACATAATGATGGAGGTCCGATTGTTGAGATAGATATAAAAATATTTAGCTGCCATTACATGCCCCCCTTTTCTACATCATTCTTGGTCTGAACATAGATTTGATAATTATTGATATTTTAAATGTCACTTAAGTTTTTAAGGAAGCACATCTTAACTTATTTATTCAGGTATTGTTTGAAAAATTAATTTTCAGTGCCTTCAATATATTCATCATCCACAAACTAGAACATTATCCTACCATTTAGACCTCTCTCAAGAATCTGCATGTTGTTAATTTGCATTACATGCAAGATACAAGTGTCATAGTATGGGTTCTATATATTTATGGATTCAATTGGACACATATTACTTGTATCAATTTTTATCAAGATCTATCTTATTTTTAGCTGCAAGGTTTCCACCTCCATTCATAACAAAGTAGATTAGAGGATGGTTTTGACATCTAAAAATATGTATCAACATTTCAAATGATTGGTTCACACAAAATAGGAAGGACATTAAAAAATAAACTAGATACCATTTTATGGGAGACACTTATCTCTGCTTTTCACGATCCAGATGCATGTGACATGATAAGGGTATATATAGTAGCTGGATTGGTGCATGCTTATATAAAATGGCAAAGAAATTTATCTTGCATTACAAAAACTGAAGAACAAATGATTTTTAATGTTCAATTTCCAATTTTTTGACAAATTCAGAGCAACCAATACAAGAACAACCACTTCAATCATTACTAGGTGTATAACATTTTCAATTTATTTTATATTCAGGCTTCATTTTATAAATATAACATCTTAACAATCTTTCAGTGTGTATACTTTATTTTTCAAATGTAACAACTTAGCAATCTTTTGATTTGTATCACCAATGGCATTCCATGTAAGTGAAGAAAAAATAATAACATAGAATCATATCAATGAACATGACACATCACAAGTTAAAGAAGGTAACATATTAAGAACATGCATATTTTTTCAATTATATAATTTTTTATTTATCAATGATTCATAATACTGACAAGATATTTCATTTGTCTATATCTCAATTAAAATAGTTCACAACGCAGCTCTAGCACTTTGTGTCTACAATAAAACAACCCATGCCACAGCTTTGTAGGTTGGTGCCTCCACAAAAATAACATAAGGTAAAACTTTACAATAAAAAACATCTTTAAAATACAAATACACAATCAATTGATTATTAATAAGATTTTTTAGTTCCTACATTATTTAATACCTTGTAGGGAATAAAGAACCAAATTTTGAAAGAAAGAGTGCACCCATACAAAGTATAAAAAGCCAAAAAAGGTGAAAACCCCTTTCAATAAATGTGTAATTATACAATTTCATATAAGTATAGAATATATTAATTATCTTTATTGATTTAAACACATTACAATTGAATTTTTCTTCATGGATAGGAGATTGTAGAAGACAATAAAATATAGACTTGCATCAGCTTTGGATTTGGAAGTGTGGTTGATTTTATTGTTATGTAGACTGAATGTGGTTAAATTTACCCATTAAAATGTTGTTTATAGGTTTAATTTACCCATTACAATTTTGTTTACATGTTTAATTTACCCAGTTTAAAATAACATAATATGTGTTATACTATGTCTTCAATCCAATAAATTTTGATGTAGAGTATCCATGTGTTCTTTATCAATAAAAAACAATAAAGTATATTGTGCTATAAACAACTATATTGCTATTGATTCAAATAGTTTTCAATTTGATGTGTCTTATTGGGAGTATATGAAGGGGGTTCATCTATTAAGGTGTATTATATTCATTTGAATTTAGTGATTGTGAACTATGGTTTAGAAGAGTAAATCTTATTTTATTTACTATGATGGGATACACAAACATACATATATATATATATATATATATATATATTGGTATGCATAAGAACAATTGATAATTTCATTGTTGTAATAATATAGATGCTGGTTGATCAATGCTAAATTCATATCAATGTCTATGAGAAAAAAATTATGGCAAAACTAGACTAATTCAAATTATGATACATTCATGGTCAGGTTATAAAGATTCAATATGAACTTTCATATGCATATGTGTGTTACAAAACTGGCAATAAAAATGGTATATCCATGTATAATAAGTATTATAATTACAATGTGCCTAAACATGTGCTTATTTTTCTATGTTTTTATATGAATATTTATAAGATTTAAAGAAATTCAAATAAAAATGAATCAAATGAAATGCATTATGTTTTTATGTTACAATAAGAAATACAAATCAAAATCGCATCAATGACCAGTCTAATAACATGTAAAAAAATTTCTTTGAAAATTTTCATGTTATATCTCTTATAATATAATATTTTTAATAACTAATTCATTTTTTAAAAAAAAATTAGACATTTGAAGTGAGAAGCTAAAACTGACTTCTAAAAAACTATTGATTTTGGGGTTGGATGACTTATTATTTGTTGTGCACAAAACAAAATATATGCAAATGCATGATATGGGAAAAATCAATATTATAAAATTGAAAATATGTCATAGTACATTCAATATCATTATAATGAAAATTTTAAGGTACCACTATAGTCTTTTTCTCACATTGGCATTTGGTCAATGATAGAGGGCAATCATTTGAGGATACTCATTCAAGCCATGGGTTAGACAAGTTAAAATTTCTTATTTGTTTAGGGTAAAAAATATTCTAATCCATTCAATATAAATATAAATAAATTAGATGAAGTTATTTTTCAAGGGACTTTAAGAGATGATTTTTCAATTTCCAACACATTGTTAATTGATTTTAATTCTTAAAATTGTGTTACAAATAAAAAATTTAAATTAGTTATATTATGTCAAGTAGATATATAGGAAATAAAAGTCAAAAAGATGAAAAGGATTGGAGAATAAAAATGATGTCAATCATCACATTCTTGGGAGAAATAAAAAAATCCATGGCAATAGCTATGAACCAATGTTTAGAAAGATGTAACTTTGCCTGATTCTTTCAAGTGTATTTATTGATTATAAACCATAATTCTAGTAATAAACATTACCATCAATTTCATACAAATAATTTTTAAATTATTTTAAAAATATTTTAATTAATTTCAAAATAATTGATTCTAATTTAGAATTACTTTGCTTTGGTTATTAGTGAAATTTGATTTATAGTTGGAGATTCCTTGAAATTATTGAATTAGTATATTGACACTTGTTCATTCAGAAGAACTTCCCAATGAACAACAAATAATTGTCAAGATATTTTATTATGTAGATAAACTAGATTGCTTAATATGTTTTTATCCATAATTTGGCTAGTCAAACAATGCCACGTATCCTAACAATAGAAGCTACTTCAAAGGATCAATGATTAGTATAAAGGCTCAGCAGGGTGCCACGAGTTTGAAATAGTCCAATTTATTAAAAATGATCTGCTCCCAAATGGTTTGAAGTAATTCAATTTATTTGGAATATAGAAAAATTATTTATGGAGAAAATATTCTCCACTCCACTTTAGTAAGTATAATTTCAAATTATTTAAAATAGCCCAATTTAATCGAAATGATTTATGATCAAATGGTTTGAAATAGTCTAATTTATTTGGAATAAACAAAATTTATTTTTAAAGAAAATATTCTTCTGAATCCCTCCATTTTATAATTATAGGTCTAAATTATTCAAAATATCCCTATTTACTCAAAATGATCTATGTGCAAATGCTTTGAAATAATCCAATTCATTTTGAATATAAAAAAATTATTTTTTGAGAAAATTCTATTCACTCAACTTTAGTGGGTATAAGTCCATTTTATTTAAAATAGCCCAATTTTTTTGAAATGATCTATTTCCAAATGGTTTTAAACACTCCAATTTATATATAAATATTATTTTTTGGAGAAAATTTTCTCCACTCCACTTTAGGGGGTATAAGTCCAAATTATTCAAAATAGTCCAATTCATTTAAAATGATCTATGGCCCAAATGGTTTGAAACAATCATTTTATTTGGAATATAAGAAAATTATTTTTGAGAAAATTATCCCCACTCCACTTTAGTGGGTACAAGTATAAATTATATAAAATAGTCCTTGTTTATAGATTAGGCAAGGATAATGTAGTTGAATATTTCCTATCTTGATTTTAATCTAATGAGCCAAGTCCCATAGTACATGACTCTTTTCCTAAATAACATATTTTTGCATTATCCATTAATACTCTATGGTATGAAAACATTAATAATTATTTAGTTGTAGGATTATTTCCAAAATATTTTCATCACAAGAAGAGGAATTTAACCATAAAGAGTGGTCCATAATCATGGATCTCTGGGTACCAATTTGTCACAAGACCTAATACCATTATGTGGTGCTACATCCAAGAATATTATGTTGTTAACATATTTTAAACATGCCACGATAAACCCTATGTTGGTTATTTTGTTCCAAAAAGGTCTACCATCAATATTATAACTACCAAATTCTATTAGCCTACTTTGCAAAAGGATTCCTTAGAATACACCCATAAATGTGATAAATATTAGTGTATGTGGAAACCCACATGCTCAGATGAGTTTCCACTAAAACCTTAGTCAGTTATAAATCCATCTAATAAGTTATGACTTGATTTTTTGGGTCTCATATATCACAAATTTAACAATAATAAGTAAATATTGGTTTTCACTAATTATGTTACTGAGTGGGTTGAGGTGAAGGCCTTAAAGACCATGCAAAAGATAAGAAGGTAGCATAATTTTTGTGAGGAAATTTTCACCCACTAGGGAGTACATACATAAATTGTTACAAACCAAGGGCCTTAATTTCCCTCTAATCTTATAACTTCCCTTGTCAATGAATATGAAAATAGGCACAAAAAAACCACCCTTACCATCCTCAATCTAATGAAAAGGTAGAGGTCATAGATAGAGAGTTGGAAAACATCCTCACTAAAAATGTGAATCATAAAGATTAGAATTATTCTATTCATTATGAATTTTGGGCATATAAAAACACATAGAAAACCACAACTAGCTCACTACATATGAAGTAGTTTATGGAAAGGACCATGTTCTATCAATTGAGTTTGAAAACAAGACCTTGAGGATAACAACAAAACTTGACCTAGATTTATCATAAACATAAAAATAATGGGTCCTATAGCTAAATGACTTTGATGAAATCTAAAATAAAAGCACTGTATCATACTAAAGTCATAAAACAACAAAGGATTAGATGACATGATAATTATTCAAAGACAAGAGAGTTTTAGCCAAGAGATTAGGCCCTAATAGTTTATTCTAGATAAAAAGATCATAAGGTTAATATAAAAAATAGATTTCTTGAACCCTATGAAATAGAAGAAGTCTTTGAGAATGGAGTTGTCAACTTGCAAGCCATCAATCTTTTATGCTTTAGCCTATTGGTCAATGGCCATAGACTCAAGTTCTATAGGAATCCCCTTACCAAAGAAAGTTTCACTCAACAAATAATGAATGGACACATCTCATATTATTCTTATCATGTTGTACATGATGCTTCTACATCGGTATGGTGTAGAAGTGCATCATTGTTCTCCATTTATAAATAATAAATCACTTTATTTTAGCTTTTTCAATCATCCTTTGTCCAGTTAAAGGATGAATAAAAACTTTGGTTAATAATTTTTTCAAGTTAACCAAATGGAGTTAGAAATGTTAAAATAAATAGCAATGAAAAAATTTAGACATTGTTGATAGGTGTTGGTTATTAAAGTAGTCTCTAGCTAATCAATATATGTATAAACAAACCCTTAAATGGAAAATTAGTTAGTTGATCATCTAAAAAAATACATGAAAAATCATCAAATCAATAAACATGTGCCTTTTATCTCTTTATTTTGCATCATATTCTCTTCTTTTAAATACTTAAACCTAATTCTACCCATTCTCAATAAATTTTCTCTTGTTACAAGATGCTATTTTTTTGCTACAAGATACTTATTTTGGGCAATAAGGTGTAAATTTTATGCTACAGGATGCCTGTTCTATGCTACAGGATGAACCTTCTATACTTTATATTTTAAATTTCACCAACATAATGGTCTTCCATTTCTATAGGTTAATCAATAGGTTGATACATGCTACATTATGCATCTTTAGAAAGATGGTTTCTGAGACAACCAAGTGACACTTTCAATTATCATTCATTCATCCTTATTAAGGTATAAAGTGCATTTGTAAGCCCCACCAATAAGTTGTTATCATATGATGATCACCAGATAGAGGATGATGTAATTCACCTAGTTTTATTGAGGAATGTGGACACAAATTATTTAATTTTATTCTACTACCTCAACCATCAATATTTTTGTCTCCTACTACTATACCAGTGGTCTACATATGCAATTGATAGTTGCATTCACCACCATCATTTAACACTAGCCACCTCATCCAAATTTATTCAGACTACATATGACATTATCCATATCACATCCATCTATCTCCATAATTATATCAACATTTGGCTCCACATAATTACACTAAACTTCATTATCTCAGCATCTGCACACATTTATATGATGAGGCAGTCCATCTAATAAAGGTAATTATTCATTTTATTTTTCAAGACACATTATTAATTAATTCTTCTTAATTATGGTTAATACAATCATCATGTTGGATGATCTTAAAAATAATTTCTATGGATGTAGCCCATGTAAATTTAAATACCATTTTTTTTCTTGTCACATTAAGGCCTTTTAGTATCCCACCACCAATTCCGTAAGCCTATTCCCTACCTTTTCGCACATATCATTAAATTGTCCTACACACAAGGTTGAGTGACATGGTAGTTGGTAGGTGGGGAGATTTTTTCCATTAATAACCTAATAGATACATGACTCAAGATAATGAATGAGCTTTATTTCATTATTTAAAAGGCAATAACAAGGATTTATAGTTACACATAACTAAAACCATTCTTAGTCCAACAAAGAAACATCCATAATTTGTAGCTTATTCTACCAACTATGTCTAAACACCATGGGAGGATATTATGCTATAAGAGAGCCTACTAACCTAAAACCACTATTGGAGCAATAAGATGTCACCATTGACTTCTAAAATATGGGGTGGCTAGCCTATTTTTAAAGGCTAATAGGATTCAACCAAGTAATTGCAAAGAAATTTTCTAGTTCATTTGACAATGACAAAGTCACTATAAGGGGATTGAAAATTAAGGTAACTAAAATACATTTGAGTTAAACCATTGGCTTACCTAGATTAGGAGATGTATGGAACAAATTTTTTGACACCATGGTAGAAAGAGCAACCTTTATTAAAGTCCATGCATGATTGAACTTCTCTAGATAGGGCACGAAATTGCTATCTTTGCCACAATTATGGGCATGAGTTTTTGTATTTATTATAAAATATTTCACTTTTTTTGGATGATATTCTATGATATATGGAATTCATTTTTATTTTATCAATCATTTGAGGCATAATTTTAGAATAAATTTACCAAATTTCCTACTAAATATGTTGACAAAAATGCCAAAATAATATCAAAAAGACAATCCTAAAACATTGTCCCAATATGGCTTAATAAAAATCATTTTTTAAGATATATTAGACACATAAAGACACAATGTAACCTAGGAATAATTATTTTCATTATCATTGGTTGTATAACATGATGAGGAAGAGTAAGTTGTAGTACGAATAGAGGAAGAAACTAAAGAAAAATTAGATGACAAAGAAGTAGAGGAAGAAGAAGTAGATAATGAAGAAGAATCTGATGAATAAGAGGAGAAAGTTGAAGAAAAAATAGAAACAAAATTAGAGGAGGAATATGATGGAAAAGAAGGATATGAACCTCCTTTAACAAATGAGGATCTTGTATAAAATGAGCTAGAAGATGAGGTAGTAGGAGAAAAGATGAAAATAAAGAGAGTAAGATTGATTATTTCCCTTGATTCATCTAAAAATAAAACCTTACAAACCCTAAGAAAGATAAAATTCTCAAAACACCTCAAGTTAGTAATAAGAGGTCACATAGATTAAGTGGGAGACCAAAACAATGGCTTATCTCCTCCTCTCCTACTGTACTACATATTAGTGATGACTCATATGAACATAAAATTAAAGACACTAATGTTCTTGGCTCTAGTAGCAATAATGAGGTAGACCCTTCTTCATTAAATTCTAACTCTTCACAATAAACTGAAGAAAGCATGGAAGAATGGTCAATCAAGGGAAGTAATAAGGAACATTCAGTTGATAAAGATGAATAAATGCATGAAGACAAGAGAGATGCAATTCCTTTAGCATCCCTAGAAGAATAATTTTAGACATTGAAGCAAGATCTTAGGGAAATCAAATTATTAAGAGGGCAAGTACAAATGTTTAAATAAGGTAATAAATTGGATACATTTACAACAGTTACTTCATAATTATACGACACTATTGTACCAATTGAGTCTTAGATTATAGTCACAAGATATCCATAAATCCATAAACATCATGTTATTCCTATTAGATTTGTTGCAACCAATTCCACACAATTAAAAAAAATTGATTAAACATTTCTTTTCTTTTAAATGTATCTACAAGGGGATGAATGGTTTCAGACTTTCTATATCAATTGGTTTAGACACTATATTCAATTGAATAAAGAAAATACACAATTAAAAGAGAAAGTTCATAAATATGTAGAGCAAATCCTAAAGTTGGAATCAAAATTTGAATATTTGTCTTGATTAATAGATTAATTATTGAGATGTAGGCCACCCACCCAAGTTTACTCTATTTTTTTAAAATAATAATGGATTAAGTATCAATTAAAAAGGGTTTACTATGATCTTCCACGGTCGGTAATAGACCCTTAGTATTTGTTTATTATTTATGATAATGGAACCCCTAAAGACCAAGCTTAATCATGTGAATTTAATTTGTATAATTATGCCATACCTCATAATGTATAATGGAATTCCAACTTATATCATCGAAATGTCTTACTTAAGGCTTTTTCTTCACCTTTAATACATGAGAATCATAGAATTCAATATTTAACAGATTATAAGGAGAAAGAAAAAGAAATTTCCTTGATTATAAGGGGAAAAGTCTCTAATCCTAGCATAATAGTGCATGACTAGGTTTATTTAATAAACAGAAAGGAAGTAATTTCCTAATTTATAGGGAAGAAATTATAAGATCAAAACTACTAGTTAGGATTGATGATTACCATAAGATATGAGGTATTTAAATATTTGGGGAATAGATAGGAGGATATTAACCTTTATTTAAGAAAAAAGTAACTATTCTATCCTATAATCTCAAATATACCTTTGATAGAGTTCATACCTACATTGAAATTATAAGCAGGGGGCTAAATCTGTTAAATATCACTTTTTATCCACATTCATTTTGGTATCATAATCCAAACTAGGCAAGAGAAGTGCCAATTGATGACACCCAAAAGGATAGGAGATGGTAGAGTTTTGAGGTTTAATATGGTTTCTAAGGTAAGTAGAGCATAGGTACATTAGAGCCACTTGAATTTAGGCCAGTATGTGCCATTAAGATATAGAAGCTAGTTTCTCAAGGATGAACAACACATTAAGTTGGGGAGCATTAAGAGCCATATAAATGGAATAATTTGAATTGTATTTGTAGACCTTGTTATCTTATAATTCCCAATATTTCCTAGATGTATTGTATATTTTCTTATTCTAATGTACTCTAAAACATGATGATATATATTGACTATGTTTATGATAATGAAGTTAGTTTATTTCAAGTAATTAAAGTTAAATATGTCATATTTTATTATGATGCTACTAATTCTCACATCATGTGTTGAGTAGATTGAGTAATAGGGTTTATATATAGAAAATAAATGATAATGACCTAAAATAATAAGATGAAGTGAGGATATTTGTAGCCTACAACCATGGAGGCACCACCATAATAAAATGAATAACTAGTTACATCTCTCTTAAGCATGAAGTAGTTATACCAAGCAGTCTTTTTGTTGAATTTGGTCCAATGGTGAAAAATGAATAGCAAGCATGTATGACCCAATATAGGCATATGAGGGGAGGAGGAGTTGAAACATTTGTAATTCTTATTAGACAGTAATTTTCTCCTTCCAACTTCCCAAAAGGCATAACCCTTTTTAATGACCTATATTCACTATTGGTTGCATTCTCCAAAGCATGATATTATTTATTGTTACGATTTCTTGTTTAGCAATAATCATTTCCTATTATGTATTTATTCACACAAAATTGTATGCTAAGTAGTAGATAATATCAAAGTAAACTAGATACTCTAAGTGTGAGAAATTAATATCAATCCAATCAATATAATGTTATTGTAGGAATATTAAATTAGTACTAGATATGCATATATTCTACAAGTTGTAGTAAACACATTTTTATTCCAAGGGAAGGATTGGATCTCTAAACTAAATGAATAAGATCCCCTAAGGAGGAATTATAGAGAAAATACCGAGTCATTTGATGTAAAATCTTTCAATTATTTATTTCCATTTGATAACTATACATATGTTAATTGAGTGTGATATATAATATTGATATTGCATGTTAGTTTCCTATGGAAGCTTCGACAACATTTCATTCTATTCAATTTTATTTTTATCAATTTCTTCAAATGTGATTTCAATTCAAGTACATTACATTTATATAATTCCTCATTTATTAAATTGAGCCTATATGTAATTGATAATGTCAATAAGCAAGTCAAGTATGCACATACATTGATGTCACCTTATCAAGCTAAAATGCCTTTGGTTTGACAATTAATGAATTAGGAATTTTATGCATCAAGTGGAAGCTTCATTCTAAAAACATAGGTGAAGATGTAAAAGATTGTCAGGTTTAATTGATGATAAATTCCACTCATCAATTGACACAAATCAACAAGCACTTACACCAAAAATATAAAATAAAATAAAACTAAAAATTATAAACACTTTTATTAAGAACATGAATTATGCCCCACTTGTTTGCATATCTATTACATTTAATAAATCTTGGTTAATGTTTCAATATTTGTTCCATCTACCATCTACCCCTAATGTCATAACATTAGGCATTTTTGTGTTTCTTAAAAAATCTATATCATAACATAACAATTATTATCACTATAATATATACTTAATTATATACGTATAATACATTAACTATATTGCATTAATAATAATTTTGAATATATTAAGTTGAGATGCATGCATAATTGGTAGTAATTAGATGTTTTCTATATGGTATCTAAGGGTGTTTTCTTACTATTAATACTTTTTGGATTGAATAAATATTAGTAATGGCTATATGTTATGTATAATTTTAATAATAAAATAATTAATTTTTTTATTTCATTTCTTATATAAAAGAGGATTATAGACTTCTTATTTTGCATATATTTTAAGTTGTTCTGATTTTTATACATAAATGAAATTGAATAGATTTGAAGTTTATGTTCTTTTAGATTAATTTTATTTATCATTTTCAAGGGAAGGATAATAGATAAGAAAAAAAAAGGATTAAAATTTGTATTTTGGCTGATGTGGTTGAATGATGTTGGAAGTTTGTCATAATGTATGTTAACATTATGAAAGTAGGAGTTATAATTTTGTATATAAATATTTTGTCTCTTTACCAATAATTGAGTATTTCTCCATACTTGAAAATATTATGACACATATTTACCTTTCTTAGTAGAAGCATGAACTAGTTCTAATGTGGATGTATGCCATGTGTTTCATTATTTTCATGTTTATTTTCTTTTTTTAGAAGAAAGTAAAACTTAAAGAAGGGTATGGTAAGAAGAACATGGATGTAGTATGATCCATAATCTAGTCAACTATAGATACTCCTCTTTGGCTCTGGAGGATGACTTGTAGATAAGAAAAAAACTAAAAAAGTGTGGACTAGTAAGGTAGATAGGTGCACTATCTAGCATGGGATAGATCTAACAAGCACTAGACTTCCTTAAAGGCTGTCAATAAAAATTTTAAGATAATTAATTTCTAGTAAATGTAAATAGGTAATTGAATGAAATGAAAGAAATTATTGAAATCAACACAAGATATACTTGAAGGGAAACAAGAAATTTTGATTAAAATAGAAATATTTTTTTGAAAACTAATTCTGAAACATTCAAACTTGTTTTAAAAAATAACTTGGGCCTCCATGATGCAACAAAATATTAAAAATTAGAATTTAGGTATGGTTGATAGGTGAAAATTGCTTGTTATTTTGAGAAAATAAAACACACATTAACCATTAATGGTCACTGTAACCAGTTTTGATTAAAGAAACCATCATCAGTAAAGGTATGACCAATGATGATTAGAGATAACTAGTGATGATTCTTGTAAGTCCTAGTGTGGTCAAAAGGATGTTGGGGTGAGTTAAAAGAAGGATTTAAAGGTGGTTTTTGGGTTAGATGTTAGTCATGAGAGTAAAGTGGACTCTCATGGGTGTCAAACTTGGGAGTTGGGTGGTTAGAGGATTGAGAATGATTTTTGGATAATTTGGGGTAGAAGGTGAATTTCCTAGAGTTGCATAACTCCAACACAAGGAATGAAATGCTAAGAGATGGGAATGGACAGAAAAAAATGAGATTGCTTAGAAACAAAAAATTGAAACTAATAAAAAGTGTAAATACTTAGCTCTAAGTTTTTTAGTTTAGAAGAGTGTTGAGGTTCAGTGGTAAGCTATAAGAGATATTAGAGTAATACAAGTAGAGTAATGGTACTTTGGCTCTTCATGATGAGTTGTTGAACCACCTAGGTATCTCTGGTTTGATTGTTGGATCGCTTGGGAGATTTTATTCACCTTAGAGTAAGAGAGTCTCATGTAAAATATAATTTTAAACCTTTCTATAGAAAGGCTTTTAGGTTACACTAAGTAACCATCGATGGTTTTATCCAACCATTATCGGTTGAGGGGTGATCGCTACCAATCTAATAGAAATAGACAAAAATGGCTAAAACTAGACATATGATTATTTTTTAAGGGGTTAATAAATGGTCTTAGGTTAATAAATGGCTCATTGGGATGCATGAAGAATAAGTCTAAGAAGTTAGGGCATTAAATGCTAGGGTAGAAATGGTCCTTAAGCTAGGTGCTAATGAACTAGTCATCGGTTTGGGTAGCTGAGGTGTAAATAGAATTAACTAGATTAATTAATTAAACTAGTTAAATGGGATAAGTGGGTGTGTTAAAGGATTTTAATAATTAATCCTAACCCAAAGGGGCCAAGGGGGATAAAGGGTGTTTGACAATGACTAGAACTATGTTGTATGGTTTTCAAGTGTCTACATTTTGTCACTTTCTATTGTGTAGGTTACATTCTCAAGTTGAAAAACAAAAACAACAAGTGTAGTGGTAATTTGGATGCCCTAAGTATGGGAAAAAGTGTTCCCCCTGAAATAGGGATATGATGAGGTGAAAATGGAGTTGAGTGTAGGTTTGACAAGTGTGAATGTATGACAGAGTGTATAGGGTGGTATGAGGTGGTAAATAAGTATATATTTAGGAGGACAAGTGATAAGTGAACCAGGCCACTGTATTAGGAATAGTGGATATGGGTGTACTTATAAATGCAAATATCCTAAGCAAAGGTGTCTAGAGTCATAGGGGGCCAAAATTTGGGTTAACATGAGAAAATGGAATAAGGTATAAGTGTAGGAAATGAAAGTCAATGTATTATAAGGCATATGAAAGGTTAGGTTTCAAAAGGTCATTATCTAAGCATATCATCATGAAACATGGCATGGTTGAAAAAATAATGTCAAATTTGGTATGTTACAAAGTGAGGGGAACAAGTTGTCTAAGTGACCAAAGGGGAGCTAGGGTGTAGGTTAGGTTGATTATTTGAAAAGGGATCTAATGGGTGAAAAAGGAGCAATGGGTGCTAAAACCCTAAATTTCTTAATCAACGTGGGTTACGGTTGAGAATTTTTAGTCATCTGGTGACCAATAATAGTCACAGGCAAACCTTAAAAAGGGGATCTTAATCGTAAAAGTCAAAAGTATTCTATTATTAGAATTTTTCACAATCTGATTATCATTTGTCCTTTATGTCAAGAAAACTATGGAATAAAAAGTTTCTCATGATCAGTGAGTTGGTGAGTGGAGTGTGGTTGGACTTGTGAGGGTGGTAGGTGGTTTAGGGAGATAGTGGTTGGTGAGGATATAGTGATCTATAGGTCAAGCTAAAGGTACAAGGAGAGTAGTGGTGGTGTAGAGAGATCCACCATGATGGTGCATGCACAATGAGGTAGATGCCATATCTTTAGCTTGTATTTCTTTCCTACATATTTTAATTTGGTGTAGGCAGTGTGAGAATGAGGGGATTTAGGTGTGAAATGGATATTTGGATTTTAGGGGGATGTAATTAGGGTTAGGATTATATTAATGTTGGAAACAATGTAGGGGGAAGGAGTATATTAGGACATTGTAAAGGTTTTAGGGATGTTTGGGTAGGAAGGTAGGGTTTGGTGATCATTAGTTAATCACACAATGACCAATGCTAGTTGATATTAACTATCATCAATTGACAATGTATTGGTGGTCAATCAAATGAAGACCATTACTGATCAAAAACCCTAATTTATTTTAGTAAAGGGTCAATCAATAGTAGTTCTACAAGGAATTGGTATCGATCAAGACTTGACTATCATCAGTTGCTTAAGAAGGCTAAGGAGTGAAGGTGTAAAGTAAGGTGGTGTAGAGCTTGGGTGGTTTTATTGTAGTAGTCTAAGACTTAGGTGGATGGGTAAAAACCAAGACTTAAGATTAGTTATTAGACATAGATTTAGGATAGGTTGGGCTGAAGAGGTTGGTAGGGATAGGTTTGATAGGTGGAATGGTTATGTTATATATGAAAGTGTAGGTTAAGATAAGGTTGTGATTTAACTTTACAGGCAATGGAGTTGCTATCGAAGTGGGATCAAGTGTCACCTCTCTTGGGTGACATTCATAGGGACATGATTTCAAAGGAGAGGGAGCACATGGAAGCAATTGGATTAGGTGGCATGTGATACTATCAACACATACCACAAGATGATGTGATGATGGTAGCGCTCATCAAAGTGATGATAGAATTGTATCACTACAAAGAATGAGGGTTAATTTCACCAATGTGATCTAATCCCCACTACGAGAAGGGATAGAAATCCTTAGAGACTTGAAGACCATGACTAGGTGCATGATTCAAATTTGCATGTTATTGATGCTTAACACACTTCTTTATGTAATCATAATAATATTGGTTAAGGGTAGGATAATAATATCCAAGATGAAGGATACATTTAGCAACATCTAGTCCACTATAGCATCCCCCACAAATCCCAACACATGTTTCATTGATAGCATGAGATATTTCATGACTATGTAGGCATCTGAACAAGAGACTATCAAAGCCTCATTTATAAATAATTATACCTAGTATGGTGTAATGAGAGGTAATTTGTATAAATTCTCTTTAACCATTTATAGAGAGTTTGGAAAGAATAATGGCTAGGTTTAGATAGTTAAAGATTTGTTTATACCAAATGTCAAATTAGGTCTCTTCTACATAATAAATGGAAGGAATGTCTGATTTGGTGTAAGAGGGATCATTAAGGTGATAGATAGTGACAAAGATATTAGATTTGGAAGGCACATATGAGATTTGGAAGGTAAGAGAAGACATGCTATCATCAAATTTATTAGTGAAACATGGAGTGCCTTGGATAATGTAATGATCAAATGATTCTAAAATTAAATCCACTTATTATTTATACTATTGTAGAATGTCAATTTTACATTGGTAAGAGCCATTGATTTGATTGATCACAAGTTGGGAGTGACTAGAAATTTTATTTATTTTAACTCCCAAGAATAAATTAGTTTCAAAACCTATGACTAAGGCCTCATACTCAATCATGATATTTATGCAATCAAAATCAATTTTAAAGGATGAAAAAGAGGCTCACTATCAAGGGTAATAAGGTTGATACCATCTCCCCCACTACATTGACATTATGATCCATCTAAAAACATGGTCATCAGTTAAATGGAATCCTCTTGAGAGAGAGTTATAATTGTTAGGTATGTGGAGCTAAAAGCTTCACCAAGGAGCATAGACAAACAGGTTTGGGTCTACACAGACGCCGGCGTCGGTCAGGAGAGACCGACGTCGGTCAGTTGCAGTTCAGAGGCGCCGACGACGGCGGTATGGTCGGCCGGCGACGGTCACAGGCGAACAGGCAGGAACCGACGTCGGTTACCTGCGTGTCCAGAAAGCTATTTCCGAGGACAGAAGCGAGTGTTTGCATGATGAGTTTGAGTTGTAGACTCATGCTCGCGTCTCTATTGTTAGCAATATTATTTTTAGAGCCCTTGTTGAAGAGGCTTAACTGTTTGTTGTAAGAGCATGCTCAAGTCTCCTATTTCTATATGTAGGAGAGATCTTCCAAGCTATTGTATGAGAGAGAGAGTGTAATAGAGTATGAGTAGAACATTGTAAATGTTTGAAGGACTGTACTTTAGAGAGAGCTCTTGAGGAATAGAGATCTAGTGAGAGATCTTGTGTGCATCTGAGAGAGGTGTGGAAGAACAAAGTTCTTCATTTGTATTCCTATTGTAAAGAGTTTTTAATACAAGTTTTCAGGGTGTTTTCTTGTATATCTTGTTCTGTGCTATTTATCATTTCAGTTACTTATCTATCTGTTTATTTCCGCATTCATTGCTTTCATAAGTGTAATCCATTGTTGGTTGATCCCCAACAAGTGGTATCAGAGCTCAGGTTCACTAACAGGTGGTTCAGATCTGTGTAGTGTGTTCGGATTACAGGTTGCTCACAGGGATTTCTATTTGAGTGGGAGAAGCAATGGCAGAAGAAAGTAAGTTGAGAATGGAAAAGTTTAATGGCAAGAACTATCAGCACTGGAGAATGCAGATAGAGGACTATCTGTATCAGAAGGATCTTTACTTACCGTTAGGTGGGATAGCAAAGAAGCCCAAGGACATGGAGGATGAAGAATGGGAAGTTCTTGACAGAAAGGCTCTTGGTTCTATAAGACTGAGTCTGGCCTCCACTGTGATATCTAATTTGTCACAGGAAAAAACTACGGTAGAGTTAATGACCACGTTAGCTAATTTGTATGAAAAACCCTCCGCTTCAAATAAGGTATACTTAATGAAGCAGTTATTTAATTTGCATATACAAGAAGGTGGATCTGTTTCCAATCACTTGAATGATTTCCATGGTATTGTTAATCAGTTAAGTTCTGTTAATATTGTATTTGAAGATGAAATAAAGGCTCTTTTAATTTTATGTTCTTTGCCTGAAAGCTGGCATGGCTTGGTAATGGCAGTTTCTAATACTGCTTCTGCTTCGAATATTTTAAAAGTAGAGGATGTGGTTAGTGTTATTTTGAATGAGGAAATTCACAGGAAAAGCACAGAAGAGACTTCTGGAACATCCGGGAACGCTTTAAATCTCGAGAGCAGAGGAAGGCAAAAAGAAAGGAGCAAGAGGAGATCAAGATCTAAATCTAAGGGAAGAGGCAGATCCAAATCCAGGAATGGCAGAAGGCCACAATGCTGGAACTGTGGAAAGTTGGGGCACATAAGCAGAGATTGCTGGTCAAAGCCTAAGGAGGACAATCAGCATGAAGGAAAGGAAGAGACAAAGGTTGCAGGTTTTGCACAGGATGCTCTTATTTTCTCTTTGCATAATAACATAGAATCTTGGGTATTAGATTCTGGTGCGTCTTTCCATGCTACCCCTAACAGAGAATATTTCAGTGACTGTCCATGGAGATTTTGGAATAGTATACTTGGGGGATGATGAGCCTTGCAAGATTATTGGCAAAGGTAAAGTGCAGCTAAAGATGCAGAATGGCAACACATGGGTGTTGAGGGATGTGATGCATGTTCCTAGTTTGAAGAGAAATCTGATTTCTGCAGGTAAGCTAGGTGATGAGGGTTGTACAGTAACTCTCACAGCAGATTCTTGGAAAGTGACCAAGGGTGCACTTGTTATGGCCAGAGGTAAGAGAGAAGGTACTCTTTATTTGTGTAATTGTATTACTAACAAATCTCCTTCAGTTTTATCTACTTCAGATGTGGATGCTAAATTGTGGCACTCAAGGCTTGGCCACATGAGTGAGAAGGGGATGTCAATCCTTAAGTCTAAAGGTATGCTTTCAGATTTGAAAAGTATGGATCTAGAATTTTGTGAGCATTGTGTGTTTGGAAAACAGAAAAGGGTTAGTTTTCTAAAGACTGGGTCTACTAAGAAAAGGCAGAAGTTGCAGCTTGTTCACACAGACGTGTGGGGACCGGCTCATGTAGCCTCTATTGGCGGATCACAGTACTATGTTACATTCATAGATGACGCCACAAGAAAGGTATGGATCTACTGTATTAAAAAGAAATCTGATGTTTTTGAGACTTTTAAGATATGGAAAGCCATGGTTGAGAATGAAACAGGCAAAAGATTAAAGTGCTTGAGATCTGATAATGGTGGTGAGTTCTGCAGTCTTAAGTTCAAATTATATTGTTATATAAATGGGATCCGTAGGCAAAGGACGGTTCCAAGGACACCTCAGCAGAATGGTATTGCTGAAAGGATGAACAGGACTATTATGGAGCGTGCAAGATGTATGAGATTGCATGCAGGGTTGCCCTTAGAGTTTTGGGCAGAAGCAGTTGACACCGCAGTGTACCTGATCAACAGAGGACCCTCTACAGCTCTGGATGGTGGAATTCCAGAAGAGGCATGGACAGGTAAAAAGGTTGATCTCTCATATCTCAAAGTTTTTGGTTGTGAAGCCTTTGTGCACATAGATAAGGAAAATAGAAAGAAGCTTGATGCTAAGTCTATGAGGTGCACGTTTATAGGTTATGGCTCAGATGATTTTGGTTTCAGATTTTGGAATCTAGGAACTAACAAGGTAATTAGGAGCCGTGATGTTGTTTTCAATGAAAGAGTGATGTACAGTGATCAGACAAGGAAGCTAGATCAAGCTGGGCAGAGCAATAGTGAGTTGGACGAAGTTATGGTCCAAAATGAGCTCGCGGGAAAAAGAAATAATCACTTACAGGAAAACACAGAGACCGACGTCGGCAGGTTTGGAACCGGCGTCGACAGTACAGAAACCGATGTCGGTCATACAGAGACCGACGTCGGCAGACCAGGCACCGGCGTCGGCCAGGAAGAACCGGCGTCGGCCAGTAACAGGTCTACAGGTGGCCGAGGTCGGTCACTGTCAGAAAATTTGGGTGGACAGATTGTGGAAAACGAGTCCAAGACACCAATCAGGAGGTCTGAAAGGGTAAGTAAGCCTCCAATTAGATATTCTCCTTCTTTATATTATTTATTGCTAACCGATGGTGGAGAACCAGAAAGTTTTGAAGAAGCTTTACAGGTGGAGTCCAGGAGCAAGTGGGAGCATGGCATGGTTGAGGAGATGGAGTCCTTAAGAGAGAACCAAACATGGGATTTGGTTGAATTGCCAGCTGGTAAGAGAACACTGAAGAACAGGTGGACTTACAGGTTGAAGGAAGGTGAGGATGGTCAGATGAGATACAAGGCCAGATTAGTTGTAAAAGGATTTGCACAAAAGCCAGGTATTGACTTTGGCGAGATTTTTTCTCCGGTTGTTAAGATGACTTCTATAAGGGTTGTATTGTCTTTGGTTGCTTTTGAGGATTTGCATCTCGAGCAGCTAGATGTTAAAACAACATTTCTTCATGGAGATTTAGATGAGGAAATTTACATGGAACAGCCAGAAGGTTTCGAGGTCAAGGGTAAGGAGAAACTAGTGTGCAGGTTAAAGAAAAGCTTGTATGGCCTCAAGCAAGCTCCAAGGCAATGGTACTTGAAATTTGACAGGTTTATGACTGAGCATGGTTTCAGTAGGTGTCAATCAGACCATTGTGTATACTTTAAGAGATTTGATAACGGTAGATACATTATTCTATTGTTGTATGTAGATGACATGTTGGTTGCAGGGTCTCACATGCAGGATATCTCAGAGCTTAAGTTGAAGTTAGCTCAAATGTTTGCCATGAAGGATTTGGGAGCAGCTAAGAAAATCCTTGGCATGAGCATCAAGAGAGACAGAGAAAATCACAGGTTGATATTGTCTCAAGAAGATTATGTGGACAAGGTGTTGAAACGGTTCAACATGCAGGATGCGAAACCGGTAAGCACACCTTTGGCAGGACATTTTAAGTTAAGTAAAGAGCAATGTCCCAATTCACATGATGAGGTAGAGTACATGAATAAGGTTCCATATTCTTCCGCGGTAGGAAGTTTGATGTATGCAATGGTGTGTACTAGACCAGATATTGCCCAAGCAGTGGGAGTAGTAAGCAGGTATATGGCCAATCCAGGAAAGGAACATTGGAAAGCAGTACAATGGATCCTTAGATATCTGAGAGGAACCAGCAGTAGACACTTATGCTATGGAGGTTTAGATACCTCTCTACATGGCTATGTAGATTCAGATATGGCAGGGGATTTGGATGGCAGGAGGAGCACCACAGGTTATGTTTTTACTGTAGGTGGAATGGCAGTTAGTTGGATTTCTAAGTTGCAGAAGGTTGTAGCCTTGTCAACTACAGAAGCAGAATATATTGCAGCTACAGAAGCTAGCAAGGAGATGATATGGATGACACGGTTCATGGAAGAGCTTGGAAGGGAGCATGGGAGTTGCAGATTGCATAGTGATAGTCAGAGTGCAATCCATTTGGCTAAGAACTCAGCTTTTCATTCTAGAACCAAGCACATACAGCTAAGGTACCACTTCATACGGCAGGTATTGGAAGATGGTGAGTTGAAGCTGGAGAAGATCCATACAGATAAGAATCCTGCTGATATGCTAACAAAGCCGGTTACTAAGGAGAAGTTGAATCTTCATTCAACTTCTGTTGGTCTTCACGATTGAGTTGAAGATGGAGGAGCTAGAAGATCTTGCTGTACAGGTATTGGTGCAGCTGGTTTATCTCCAAGTGGGAGATTGTTAGGTATGTGGAGCTAAAAGCTTCACCAAGGAGCATAGACAAACAGGTTCGGGTCTACACAGACGCTGGCGTCGGTCAGGAGAGACCGACGTCGGTCAGTTGCAGTTCAGAGGCGCCGACGACGGCGGTATGGTCGGCCGATGACGGTCACAGGCGAACAGGCAGGAACCGACGTCGGTTACCTACGTGTCCAGAAAGCTATTTCCGAGGACAGAAGCGAGTGTTTGCATGATGAGTTTGAGTTGTAGACTCATGCTCGCGTCTCTATTGTTAGCAATATTATTTTTAGAGCCCTTGTTGAAGAGGCTTAACTATTTGTGGTAAGAGCATGCTCAAGTCTCCTATTTCTATATGTAGGAGAGATCTTCTAAGCTATTGTATGAGAGAGAGAGTGTAATAGAGTATGAGTAGAACATTGTAAATGTTTGAAGGACTGTACTTTAGAGAGAGCTCTTGAGGAATAGAGATCTAGTGAGAGATCTTGTGTGCATCTGAGAGAGGTGTGGAAGAACAAAGTTCTTCATTTGTATTCCTATTGTAAAGAGTTTTTAATACAAGTTTTCAGGGTGTTTTCTTGTATATCTTGTTCTGTGCTATTTAACATTTCAGTTACTTATCTATCTGTTTATTTCCGCATTCATTGCTTTCATAAGTGTAATCCATTGTTGGTTGATCCCCAACAATAATGGATTCATCAAGGAACCCAAGAGGAGAAGGTTGGTTGTCTTCTAAATGTGCTTCATATAATTGGTTGACAATGACTTGCCCTTTAATTAAATTTTTTTGGAGGATCTAAAGATTGAAGTCATCTAGAAACATGAGCCATTTAGCCATATGATGATTTTCATATGGCCTAGAATGCATATACTTGAGTGGGTCAGTGTTAGTTATAATGAAGGTTTTATGATAAAGAATGTAATGGAAGAGTTTGAAAGCCATGAAGACCAATCCAAGGCATAATTTATCAGTATGAGTGTACCAAGTTTCATACTCTATAAGTGTTTGAATTATATTGTATATTGCTTGTTCTTTATGTTGATGATCTCAATGTCTAAGCATGTCCCATAAGGAATGATTAATGGTGAAAATAAAGAGGTAAAAGGGTTGGTCTTATTTTGGAAGAACAAGAATAGGTAGGGAAAGAAAATACTCTTTATGTGAGTTAAAGGCCTTTTGATAGTCCTTATTACAATTGAAAGAGATATCCTTCTTAAGAAGGTGATGGAAAGGTTTACATCTATCAGAATGATGAGAGATGAAATGATGAATGGATTGGAGCTTCCCCTACAAAATATAGATCTAATCAAGGTTATTCAGTGGAGGCATGTTGAGGATTACCTTGACATTATTGGGATCTACTTTGAATCTATGGAGAGATGATAAATCTAAGGAGATTTATTGATAAGACCCAAAATATGCACTTATTTGGGTTAAGCTAAATATAAATGTGGATAAGATGCTTGAATTTAACCTTCATAATGGCCAAAAGATCCTTACAACATTTGTATTTTCCAAGGAGGTCTTTGACATAGTCCTCTATGATTTTATGAATAAGGTCATGAAATATATAGGTCATGGCACATTGGTAGGTCACACTAGCATTATTTAGACTAAAAGGCATGGCCCTATAGTATAAGGTTCCCCATGGGGTGATAAAGGTAGTTTTACATTAATCTTTAGGGGAAATCAAGATCTGATTATAGCCAAAAAACCCATCCATAAGAGAAGTCGATCAATGTTTGGAAAAGGGAAGTCATTATTTAGGTAATCAAAGTTAAGATAATTAAATTCCATGAAAATTCAAAGTGCCTCTATTTATTTGTTAATAGAAATGACATTACAGACCCATTTGGGATAGTCAATGGGTTGGATGAAATTGATAGATAATAGGTGTTGGAGCTCTTCTTTGATAAGAAGGTCTATATGAGGGTGCATCCTACAAATATTTTGCCTAACAAGCTTAGAATCAAGGGTGGTAACAATGTTATGGATGACTATGGTGGGGTTGATCTTAGCATGTCACTATAATATGAAGTAAATGTTATGTTACGGTCTCACAAAAAGGAAGATAAATCCTAATGCTTTGAGGAATCTAAGGATTGGCCAATTTTGACAATGCGATGGCTATCCTAAGTAACCAAGTTGGTGTTAACAATGGATTTGTTCAACATGGTTAAAATATAAATAATAAGGTATTTGTGAATGGAAGATTGTTTAGAACCAAGATAAGTGAGAAGGTAATCATCATCCTAACACTGAATAGTATTAATGGTAGGGGAATCATCTCCTACCATTTTGGGATGAGTAAGAGGAATGGTCATGTTTTCCCAATACTTTTGATAATTTAGGTGTCTCAAAATAATAATGTCGATAAAAAAATATAGATGGAATGATATCGAGATGTTCAAATTTTGAAGTAGAATGGGTTGGTGATGATAGGATTTCTTCTTCAATGATGGTGATGGCAGGTGGGTAGGTTGGGTCCTCCATTAAAATGAATCTGAGACCAAATCATTCATGAGGGTTTTGGTTTTTTCATGGTAACAAATAACATTTCCCATGATAATATCATCCTATAATAAATACATTCCGAGCACACCGATTGATTTATGTGTTGGAAAACTTTAGTTTATCCAAGTAGGAGAAATTAGAGGTGAATAGTTTAGGAGAAGAGGAGGTAGTGGAGGCAAAAAGTGGTCAATCAAGTCCCCCATAAACAAGATTAGTTTTTAAATTGGGAGGTATAAATTGAATAATGGTTCCAATATTGGAATCATAATTATGTTGTTGGTCAAGGTTCCTATACTCTTGGGGAGTATGAAAGGCATCAAAGGTCAAAAGGTGATACTCCCTAAGTGAAAGATAATGGAATGTTGATTACAAAGGGTACTTAATGGGGATTTGGGTGGAAAGTATGAATGAGTTGGTGGAAGATTGGTTTATGGAAGGAAGATAAAATCATTGGGTCAATAATTCATATTGTGTGATTTGAAAGGACTAGGGTTAGTTAGTACAATGTGGACATGACCCTCATAGTCAAACTTGATACACCAATTTAAGGTGGATGGCATGCAACCCATGGAATAGATCTAAGGGTGTCCAAGAAAAATATTATATTGGAACTTGCCTTCTACCACATATAGGATCTTAATAAGAGTGTGAGGTCCTAAATGAATATGAAGGATGAATGTCTTTAAGGTTATAGCCATGGTATCATTGAAGGATTAGAGTACTACTATAGTTTTTGACATGATGTTCTCTAGTAGTTTCAATTGGTCATGCACATGCAAATAAATAATATTAATGTCATCTCTACCATCAATCATAACCCTACTGATGTGGGTTTGGTTTATGTAAGTGGTAATGAAAAAGAGAGGATCTAGATCATCTAGATGAACAAGGGGTATCTCTAAATCTTTGAAGGTGATGAAGGTGGAAAGTTGAAGGATCCAATGAAGGCTGCTAAAGGTTGGGGATATTTAGTTTAAACCTCTATGGATTAAAAGGCCTCCATTATGGATTGATGATGATGGGGTGATGTTTTATTTATCTCATATAAGGTCATCTTCACTAAAATTTGGTGAAGTTGTTTTAGAACTAACCTTTATATTGACTTAGAGGGGTTGGATTGAGGTACTCCAAAGATAAAAATTTGGGGATTGGGTGATGGTGTTTGGGCTTGGTTGGGTGTTATGGTGGTGGATGAAGGGTATGTGTAAGGGATAGACACCTTTGCTTTCCATTTATCCTTGTGTTAGGCTTGTGAACAGGTGACTACATGAATCATATGGATTTGAAAAGGAGTTGGACTAATAGACTATCTTGGTTCCTCCTCACTCTTAGATGAGATTTTGGGGGTAGGTAGGTATGGGGTAGTTTATATTGGATTTTGGCTTAGTTTTTGGCTAATGGGAGGTTCTTATATCAATAATTAATCCTCATCACATATTTTGTGGACTATGAATTGGAATGATGTGTAGTTCTTTGTATCATATCCAAGCATCCTATAGTATGAGCAAATCATATTATCATTAAACCAAGATGGCTTAGGAATAAGGGGATAAAATGGTTTGATAGGAGATAAGACCAAGTAGGACTCTTGGATCAACATTTAAAATATGGTAGAATATGACTCTAGCAAAGATGACAAGGGAGTGGAGGTTTTGGCTTTGATAGCTAGGGTAGAAGCCTTCTTAGGGGTAGTTTGTGAATAGGAACTTTGGGTGGTGGAACATTCTTGGTGGGTGGTTTTTGGGTAGATGATTTGTATTTTAAAGGCTTGGAACTAGAAGGCTTCAAAGTACAAGGTTTGGGAGTAGAAGGTTTAGAGGTAAAAGGTGTGGAAATAATATGCATAGGTGTAACTAGAAGCATAAGTTAGGTTTGGGCCTTCTTTGGGAGACTTGGTTTCTTAGTCAAAGTGGAAGGGTGAGGTCCTTGGATGGAATAAGGATGAAATATTAAAATCTAAGTAAAATTAGAAATGGGAGGCAAGGTTTTGGATTTGGGAATCCTAAAGGGTTCCACTTTCTTAGTTGGTTTGACTTATGGTTTCTTAGGTGGCTTTGGTTGTGTATAATCCAAATTCAATGGAGGATGAGAAAGATTACTAGTGGGGACACCACCTAGGTTATTGATGGACATTATATGGATAATATAAGGTATCTTGGTAGCTTTAGAGGGAGTTGGTTTGGATGGTTTATCTATGTTTTGGGTGGTGAAAGCTTCTGTTGGTTTGGTTGGGGTGATGGTTTTTTCACTAGTGGAAGCATAAGGTTGGGTAGATAATGGTAAGGTTGATTAATCATTCTTAATTGGATAAGGGAGTATAAGGAGATTCCAAAATGTGGCCCGATTAAGGTTTTTTTGGGATGTAAACTCTATGCTTTGGACCAACCTAAAAAAGGGCTTATAGATGGGTTTAGTTCCTTTGATGTTGAACTCAAAAGATAAACCCAAGGGTTGAGAAAGAGGAACAACCATGTTCTCCTTTTCCTCTATAAAATGTTATAAGGCCTTATTGGATAATTCATCCATAGAAGGGGTAGGTGAAGAATTTTTTCCATTAGGAATGATTTCTAAAGAAAGGGTGGATAGCTCTATCATGGAAGAAAATAGGATGGAGGTAATGGTTTCCACCTTTGCTATGCTTTCTAAAGATGAGGTCGGTGACTCCACTACCTCAATAAGAGGAGAAGGGATTATAGTTTATTATTTTGTTTCATTTTCAAAAGAAAGGGAATGTGACTTCACTACCTCAATAAGTGGAGAAGAGGTGGTAGTTTGGGACATGGGTTCATTAACAATTAGTTCACTAAGAACTAAATTAACTCTATGAACCTCATGCTTATGAGAAGATTCCACATTGTTATTTTCATTGCTCATAGAAGGTGAATAGTTAGGTAATGGTTTTCTAAAAATTTCAACTGATTGATTTATAGGTACATTCAGATTGTTTATCACAAGTTCTCCCTTATCAATCAAATCTTGGACAATGTTTTTGAATGTTTTACATATATTAACATCATGTCTATTTTTCCATATACTAGCTAGGTATAAGATGAGAGGAATTGAATTACTAGGGATGTTTGATGGGAGAAGTTGTATGATAGATGCCTTAAACAAAGTTTCCAAAAATGAAGCATTTGACTCCCTAGCAGAGTATACTAATTTTGGACATAATAGTTTTGAATTTTGGCATTTTGGTTGGAGGAGATGGAAGAATTTAGTTGGTTGATAGACAGAAGAGGATTCATTTTAATAAAAAATATTTTTTATTTTTTTTAGCTTTAGTGTTGGTGTTGGTATGGTTTATGGTTTTGGAGGAAGAAACTTCATTTGATTTCAAACTATAATTTTTTCCCCTTAATTTAAGCTTTGCCTCATCAATATCTCTATTCTCTAACTTCGATGTGATTGTGAATTCCTCATCAAAGGTTATAAAAATTTGAATCTGTAAACTTAATGAGATATGCTTGGCACAATCCTGAGATAAAATCTCAATCAACTCAGGTTGGGGAAAAGAGAAAGAGATTTGGTTAATCACAGCTCTCTAACGAGCCATAAAGACCACAATTGAATCATCATCAAATTTCTTGATGGAATAGATGTTGGTGATATAAAATTTATTATAAATATTTATAGAGAAAAGGTATAAGAAAGTTTGGGGTAGTTGGGAAAAAAAGAAGAGAGAGTGCTTGGAAATAGCTCTTTACCATTTTAATGTTAGATCAGCTAAGGGCATGGGGAAAGTGCAGAGAAGGAGAGCATCATTGTAAGCAATAAAATAACATGAATGCCTAAATTCTCAAATATGTTTTTTGGGATCTTGTTTACTTTGAAACTTAGAAAATTTTCAAAGATCCCACTATGCAGGGTATGGTTGGATAGGGATGGATGGGTTGATTGGCTCATTGAAAAATTGGTCATATGACAAGATGTTATGGGCACCAAAAATGGATTAATCTAGATTGGTCATCTTATCCATCAAAATTTTGATAAGATACATTTGTGGTTGTGCACCCCCATAATTATAAGGAATATTTTTTAGGGGTTATGAAGGTGCCACATATGGGTAGATAGTAGAGGGATGGGAGGATGTCACATATTGGTAAGTTGGTATGGTAGGTTGAGAAGATACCACTTATTGGTAAGTGGGCATAGAAGTTTGGGAAAAAGGTGGAGGCATGTATCCTTGTGGGTTTAGGGCATACCTAAAGTTTGGTGGAATAGACATTGGTTGGGTAAGAGGCATAGTTGACTATTGGATTAGTGGGTTGAAGGTGGGTAGTGACCTTAGTGATAATATGTAAGAGCATAGAAGGTATGCAAAATACCAATTTTTTAAAAGGGGTGGAAGTTGGTGGGTTGGAAATGACAAGTGGTAGGGTAAAAAGACTATTGGAAGGTACTCCAAAAGTAATTGGTGTATGGGTTACTAAATATTATATTTCTCATACATTAGAAGGGTTGTTGGTTTGGGTAGAAGGTGTTTGGGTGTTGGTTGGTAGAATGGATTATTTTTGGGTGTTGGTGTTGGAAGGGTTATTACTATAGGAAGAGGCTTGGATCACCAAAGGTTGGGTGGAGATAGTGGCAATAGAGCTGCTACCCTTAAGGTGAGGTATCATGCCATAGGGTGGCTCAATGATAAGAACCAAAGAAGAGGTAAGGTGAGCCATGGTGGTAAGGTAGTAATGGAGAGCTATAATATTTTTATAAAGAAGGGTAGTGAAATATTTATCTCCATGGTAAATTATCTAAGGTATACTAGAAATTCCAGAGGGATGGGGGTAACTTTTTGCATCTGAGATGTACTCCATGGATGAGGAAGAAGAAGATGGGTGGTTGGGAGGTGGATCTTAGTTTTATTAGTTTATAAGTTGTTGTCTTGTCATAATCATCTAAAAAAAATTGAAACAAAGGTGAAATCAATCTCACGTACTCAGAATAGAAGCAAAAAAAAAATATTTAAGGAAACTAAGCATACACTAAGAGTATGTTTAAGTCCTAGAATACTTTTTATCTCTCTTTGGGCTTATGCCTCAATTTTTAATAAGTTATGAGAATCGAATTGGGATTGAATAATGGGAACTAGAAAAGATAGTATAAATATGGTTTGAAGTTGTTAAATGCTCTCAAACTCTATACTAGAATTTGGTATGTGGGTTGACATTGGGGCCTACCCCCTCTCTTCACACAATACAATGATAAAGTTGTTGGGTAATTAGCTAAAATATACCAAATTGATAGACATTATACTTAGCCAATGAACTGAGTCTTGGTTTCTCTTCTTGGTAGTGAAGTCCAAGTAGGATAGCCAAAGGGAAAGGTTTACCACTAGGTGAAGAAATCCTATTCATGCTTGATGTCAGTGTTTGATGTTTGATTTGAATGCATGGTTTTGTATTGTGTGTGTGATAAGAAGTGATTTTTTATGATTAATTTCAGTGTTTAAATTAAATTATGTGAAAAAAACAAGCAAGAAAGCAATGGATGTAATTTATTTTTAAACCAGAAGTAAAATTTTGATTTCTTTTCAATGAGTAAAAGTATAACTAAGATGAAACTAAATGTAGTATGAAGATGTAAGTTATAATCCTAGGATGAGTGATTTTTTATTTTAAAAATGAAGGAAAAATGAAAATTTTAACCTTTTCTAAGAATGCAAAGAAAGACAAAAACTTGCTTTTGGAAATGAAGAAATTGAAACTAAGATTTTAAATGCGAGAATGAAAGAATGTATGCCTAATTTTAATAAATAAAATTTTCAAATGGATGAAAATTTCACTAATACAAATAAATTTCCTAAATAACTATGAATCCAATATTAATTCAAGGGTCCCACTAGGCATGCCAGAATATTTCACTATTTTCATTTTTATTTTATTTTTTTTATAAGAGAGTAAAACTTAAATAAGGTTGTGGTAATAATAACCTATATGTAGTGTGCTTCGTAATCCAATCAATTGTAGATACTCCTCTTTTGATTGATAGGATGACCTGTAGAAGAAAGCAACTAGAAGTGGTGGATTAGTAAGGTAGATAGGTGGACTACCTAGTGTGAGCTAGATCTATGAAGCACTAGACTTCCTTGGAGGCTTTCAATCCACTCTTTAAGACAATTAAGTTCTAAAAAATGGAGATAGGTGATTGTATAAAATGAAAGAAAGTAATGAAATTAATACAAGAGATACTTCAATGGAAACAAGTGATTTTGATGAAAATAGTAATAAATTATTGAAAACTAATGATAAAACATTCAAACTTGTTTCAAAAAATAACTTAGTCTCTATGATGTAACATAAGTTTAGAAATCAAAATCTAGGTATGGGTTGAAAGGTGAAAATTTTAGGCTATTTTGAGAAAAAAATGCACAGTGACTATCGATGGTCACTATTACTAGTTCTAGTTAAGCCACCATCACCAGTTGAGGTATGGCCAATACCAATCAGAGATGACCAATGATGATTCCTATAAGTCCTGGTGTGGTCAAAAGGATGTTGGGGTGAGTTACCAAAAGGCTTTAAAATTGGTTTCTAGGTTGGATGTTGGTCATGAGAGAAAATTTGACTCTCAAGGGTGTCAAACATGGGATTTGGGTGGTCAAAAGATTGAGAATGATTTGTGGACTAATTGGGGTAGAAGGTGAAGTGCCTAGAGTTGTAGAAATCCAACATAAGGAATGGAATTCTTGGAAATGGGAATGTACACAAGCAAATGAAGGTACTAAAACTAAGAATTGAACTTGATACAAATTGAAAATATTTATCTCTAAGTTTTATAGTCTAGAAGAGTGATGAGGCTAAGTGGTAAGATACAATAGATTCTAAAGAAATATAGGTAGATTAATGGTATTTTGGCTCTTCGTGGTGAGTTGTTCAAGCACCTAGGTATCTCTATCCAGGTTATTAGCTCACCTAGGAGCCTTGACTCACATATGATTAAGAGAGTCTCACATAAAAGATAGTTTAAAACCTATTAGTCACAAGTCTTTTGGGTTACATTAAGTAACCATCGATGACCCTAGTCAACCAACATCGATCAAGGGATGAACACCATCGATTAAAGAGAAATAGTAAAAAATGGATAAAATTAGCCATTTTCACTAATGATTGGTTATTAAGGGATTAATAAATGGTTTAATGTTAATAAAGGTCTCATTGGGATGCATGAGGAATAAGTCTAGGAAGTTAGGGCATTAAATGTCAGGGTAGAAATGGTCCTTGGGCTAGTTTTGAATTAATTATCTATTAGTTTGGGTAGGATAGGTGTAAATAGAATTAACTAGATTAATTAATTAGTTAAATTAGATAAATAGGCTAAGTGGGTGTGTTGAATGATTTTAATAATTAATCCTAACCCAAGGGGGCCAAGGGGGCCAAGGGGTGTTTGACAATGACTAGAATCGTGTTGTACAGTTTTTGAGTGTCTACAACATGTATTGAGATTGGATGAATTATTTAATATTTTTTGTTATTTATATTTTCCTTAGTCTTCCTTTGATCTAATATGTCCCTACATTTGATAAAATATTTTCTTTGTGTTATCGGTTTCCTTCTTGGGTATTTTTACTCACTAATAAGTTTTTTTAGTGTTCACATTGTTGTTTATAGTATTGGTGTTTATGCTAAATTTGGTGGAGTTAAATGCATGCCTCTTGTTGGAGGTAATCATTGATACTTCTATTTCTATAATATTTAACTTTTTGTTACGCAATAAATTCATTGAGTAGGCTGATCATGGTATAATGTTCATTCATTTTTATTTCCATAAATATGGAGTTTTTTTGGTAGAGGCATGTTTAAGACTAAATGTGGTAAGAAGTCAATTAAATGCAGTAGATGCTATAAATATAATGAAAGTTGGAAATACAATTTCTAAATTTTTTATCAAAAAAATCATTTTAGCCTTTCATTAGCCTCTACTATAAAATTTTAAATTGAATAGTGGCTTTGTAATCTCTATCCTCTACCTAAACTCATTGTCAAACTTCATATGCCTTATATGTTAATACACGTTTTAGTCACATTATATTTTATGGTCAATTGAGGATATCTATATTTAAATTTTAGTTAGATTTCACCATTAAATTGTAATTATAAGGAATATCGCATGCATCTCAAGTCAAATGATAGAGTTATCTTTTTATTTTTCAAAAAAAAAAATCTTGTGATTTAATCTCATTTTTTATATAAATTCTTTAGAGTTTTGATTCAATTTCTTATTTGTTCAACTTCATTTTTTTTTAAATGTCTTTTTACATAGTAACAATGTATATGACAATTTATTGCAATAATGGGAGGTTATTATTTTTGCATTTATTTACTTTATTGCATTTACTTGTATTTATTATTTAGATTGGTGCAATAATTACTTATCGTAATTAATTTATTATGTTTATTAATAATTTGTACTAGATAGGACAAGCTTGCTTAACTAGTAGTAAACTTAGACACCTATCTTTTTATAGTGGAGTTCCACTCCACTATTCAGAGTAAGATAGGATAGGATTTCTTAACTAGTAGTCAACTTATGTTGATCATTTACACAAGTTGAATACCTATCTTGTTAGTGTGGAGTTGCACTCCACTATTCATGTAGTCAGATATCAGTTGAACTACACATGTTGTGTGAGTTCCCTAATATTTATCATGCACACCTTGCTCTATATAAGCAATGGAATTTTTTGTATTCTACATCAGATTAATATTAAATTATTAGAGTAATTCATCATATTTGAGTGATGTAGGGGAATCATTTTGTTTTAAATTTTTATTTATTTATTTTACTGCTAGCTAATGCCATGTGAAGGGGCTTAAGGAGATGTATTTTAAAATTTGTATTTTTTTTGTTTCATTTTGGGGTATCTAGCCACCTAATCATCGCTCATTTAATAAGTAACATAATGAAATAAATCAAAAAGGGGCAAACTAAGCAAGAGTTTCTAAACTCAAAAAGTTGTAGGTGGAGGAATTTATGAAGGTTTTGAACATTACAATAGATTTAGGTGGCATTTTGGGGGGGAAAGTTTTATATTTTTGGTAGTTTTTAAGAGAAGAAGAGAGCGTAGAAAAAAAGATGAGAATATAATAGAAAAGGGGCAGAAGTAAGGTCTAGAAAAGAATATGATAGACCAAAAAAGGAAGATTAAAAAAAAAACAACTAGCATACAAAGACAAGAGAGACAAAGGATGTAGAAAAGAGTAGTTAAAGAAAAAGACGTAGACAAAATTAGTATACACATAGCAGACAAAGAAGGAGGAAGTGGAACAATAGAGGGAGCTCTATTCTGTAAATATTTTTTGCAACTGAATGTAAGAGAATGTAAATCACCATCTTTTGAATATAATATAGTACTATTATCTTAATACATGTTGTCTCTTTGTCTGTTCCTATGAGTGTTAATTGTGTGTAAATTTTTTTTCTAAAACTTTGAGCTTTGATTTTCAAGTTTAAAGCCCTCAGGTTGATGAAATTTTAGGACAACTACCCACAACCTTTACTGTAAGTACCCATAATAACCTATAGCCTTTGTTCTAAGTGCCCACAACAACCTAAAACTAGTGTCGTAGGTACCTATAGCACCCTAAAACCATTATTGTAGGTTCCCATAGTAGCCTATAGCCATTGCTATAGGTACCCATAGTAATAGCCTATTTTTGGGCAGCAACTTAGTGTGTGTCATTGTAGTTGTTTTTTCTTCCTCTAAAGCTATTTATAAGACCTATAGAATGTGTGTAGACCTCTGTGAAGGTTGTTTGATGTTGTTTACATCAACATAACCCCTGTTTTTCCAATTGTTTACTCTATTTTATGGGTTTTTAAATGTCTATAAGGGGGTAGGTTCCATCATTGCGTTATTTATTCATTTCTATTATTGTCTCAAATATAGAGTTATTGTTTATTATTATTACTATTTTATCTCTTATTTATGATTTTTATTATATTTTTTAGATCTTATAGATAATTATAACATGGTACCAGAGCTATCTTGAATCTTTTGATTGCTAAATATTCAAGAAAAAAATATCCAGATATAGGATCAGTTTTTTGATTTTACATATAGGGACAAATTGGAGCTTTGTGATGAATTTTTGAGCTCACTATTAAGTTCAGAGTGCACAAGATAGTCAAAATCATCTACAATTTTATCCAAATTGGGCACAAGAGGTGAAATTGGCAAGGGTTTGATCTAAAAGCACCACACCCAAATCAGGTGGGTACCTAAAAATTAGAGTGTTTTTTTTAAAAAAATCAAAATGGACCTCATGATTGCATTTAGAAGGCATCAAAACCTATAGATACATATAAAATTTGTCCAATTTTGACATAGTCACTAGGAAGGCAAAAAAAAATTACTCCCAGGTACAGCCATATAGACCATCTAGACTATACAGGAAAAAAAAAAAAAAAAATTGGGAAGCCTCATGGATCAACAGGTATATTTTAAAGGAAAACTTTGAGAGCCCACCATATGAACACTAAGAGATATTTTTTACTGATGTGTTTTTAAATAGCTTAAAATTTTATGCTTTTCACTTTTTTACTTTCATTTTTTCTAGGTTTCTCTAGATTTTTCTAGAATTTAGATTTTTCTATAGTATCTCTTACCCATCCACATTTATGCAACTTCAAAGGCTCATAAATTTCACATATGACCTCGTATTGAGGTCCCATTTCTTTGAAATTTAATATTTTTCACATCATAATGCATTGGTGCATAATTTTTTTATAATAAAGTGAATAATTTTTGTAATTTTGTACTAGAGGGCCTAATTGAGTTTATTTGTAAATTGGAAAAATTATAATCTATCCTTTTAAATACACTCAATTATAAAGTGACAACAAATACTTGATAGGTGGGATAAAATTAAGTAATTTAGGGAGTTTTGTGGTGTGTTTTGTACTTTGATTTCTACTTTGTGATGATTTATTTCTAATTACATTATGGAGAATCCTAAGTTCCTACTATTAAAAAACTAAAACTATAACACATGAAAAAAAAATCTTAGAATGCATTAATGATGCTAGGATATATGCCTTACATAACAACTCTTCTTACTCCACCTACTAATGCAAAAGAGTTAAAACACTTTCTCTTTGAAACTACTAAGTTAATTGGATGCATTTGATCTTACATGTCTTTAGATTTTAATTTCCATCTTGAAAAATCTAAAAATCCAAAAGAGGCTTGGGATAAATTATCATCATTGTTTGACAAAATAGATGAGGTTCATGTTTACCAAATTGACAAAAAACTCATTAGTTTGGATCATAAAAATTATGCTACAATATAAGACTACATCAGTAAAGTCATAGATCTTAAAGCACAAATTTATAAATGTAAAACTAATAAAAATTATATTCAATTGATTTTCAGTGCCTTACACAAATTAGGTCCTGAATATTCATCCTTTATCTCTAGCTTTCAAACTCAAAGGCTCACATTGGGCACAACATATCAAATGCCCACCTTTGAGGTATTCTCTAAGATTATAATGGTTGAAGAAGAAAATTTAATAGCTATGGGTCTAATCAATTCATCCAAATCTTAATCCCTAATTGAAATTCAACATCAACATAAACAAGTTTCAACATCAACATCAAAAACAGGTTCAAGTAAAAAGAAGAAGAATAATCAAAATAAGTCATAGAAAGATAAGAATAAAGGGCAACAATATTCCTCCCAAGGAGATTATAAATTCACTAATAAGAAATGGGATTCACAAAAAATGACTGGCACTCATTGCCCTTATTGGAAAAATGGGTTTCATAGTGAATAAGATTATTGGAAAAAAGAGATTGATGAACTTAAGGGTCTTCTCAAAAAGAATAACATCAATCAATCCTCTTCAAAAGATTCTTCTACTCTTTTAAATTTAAGGAAAGGGAAAGCTATGACACTAGTTACAATGATAAATTCTCCCAAGTCATGGGTAATTGACTCAGGTGATTTGCATCATATGGGTTCTGATTAAGAATAATTTTCTAGATTATAACCAAGTTCCTTGCCTCATATTCTCATAGGTGATGATCCTAAGTTAGATTTTATAGGAAAAGGTATAGTTTATGTTGATAGTGGTGTATTTGAGGATGTCCTCTATGTTTCAGAGTTATCAACTAACCTTCTCTCTATCTACCAAATCACCCACTTTGATACTGGTAAGAAAGTTGAGTTCACACTCAATTTTGTATCAATCAAAAAATTGGAGGATAATTCCTTAGTTGTAGTGGGAAACATAGACAATAATACTTAGATTTATTCATTCTCCCACTTTTTACTTCAATCTTCCTCTACAACTTTGATCTCATACATTGATTCAGTGAGGAATTTATGGCATGAGTAGTTTGGTCATCTAAATTACAACTATTTACAATAGCTTAGTTAGCAGGAGATGGTTACAAGACTTCCATAGGTTCAGTTTTTAGGGGGTGTGTGTCACGGTTGTGCCTTAAGCAAATATCCAGAGGATAAGTTTTATAAAGGGAAGGATTTGAGGGCTACACAAGTCCTCAAACTTGTTCATAGTGATTTAGTGGATCCATTACCTACTTTGTATTTTAGTAAAACCCGTTATGTTTTCACATTTATTAATGAGTACTCTAATTATACTTGGGTTTATTTTTTAAAACTCAGGAGTGAAGTATTTGATATATTTATAGAGTTAAAAGCTCTAATGGAGAAACAATCTAGGAATTATGTCAAGATCCTTTGGATAGATAATGGGAGGGAACATGTGAATAACAAGTAGAACAATTTTTTGCTATTGAAGGAATTGATCTTCAACATTTAGTTGCATACACACCTTAGTAGAATGGTGTAGCAAAGAGGAAGAACATATTTGTAAAAGAGATGATAAATTGTATGATTCATGCAAAATTATTAGTACCTAATTAATGGATAGAAGTGATTAATTATGTTGCATATATGCATAATAGAGTTCCTCACAAATATTTAAAGGGGATAACACCTCTTGAAGCTTACTGAAATAAAAAGCCAAATGTGCATCATTTTAATGTCTTTGATAGTCCAACATGGTCTCACATATCTTCCAAAAAGTGCAATGTTTTAGAAAAACAAAGCTAGACTTGCATATTTGTGGGATATCCTTATGGTGTTAAGGGATATCAGCTCATTGATCAAGATTCACATGATCTTATTATAAAAATAAGTGTTTACTTTGAATAAAGTCTTTCAAACTTGTATTCTAACATTTTTCATTCTTCTTCCTTAAAAGAATTAGATAATAGTGATGATGATATTCCTACTTCATCTACTCACAGGGATGATGAGATAATACCTCCCAAATAGGGCTTAGTAGGTCATGTTCCTCCTCTTCCTCATATAGATCCTTTCCCATTGATGCCTTTGTGATCTAGATAGACTTTGGTGGATGCAAACCCTCTTGTTAGGGATCTATTAGATAGAAGGTGAACATGATCACAACATGATCTTACACATTCCTACATTACCACAACTTTTGATCCAGAGTCTTTTTAGGAATCCATAGGGACAATTGAGTGGGTCTCAGTGATGGAAGAAGAGTATGACTCATTGATTAGGATCAACACTTGGGATCTTATTCCTCTTCCTAAGGGAAGAAAATTAGTATGATGTAGGTGGATATATTAGACTAAGTTTACATTAGATGGAAATATTGATAATTATAAAGCATGCTTAGTGGCCAAAGGTTTTTCCAAAGTGAAAGGCATTGGCTACATAGAAACCTTTGTGCTTGTTGCTAAGATGAATTCCATTCACTTGATATTATCTATTGGTGTAGCTCATGGTTGGGCTGTACATTAGATGGATGTGAAGACTATATTTCTTCATGGTGATCTTCATGAGGAATTATATATGGAGTATCGATAAGGGTTCATTCAAGGTTATTCATTGGTGTGTCACTTTCATAAGTCTCTCTGTGGTCTAAAACAAGCCCCCAGAGCTTGGTATTCCAAGATGGACACATTTCTTCTTTTAGTTGGCTTCTCAAGATGTCACTCAGATCTAAATGTTTATGTTCTACAATAGGAGGATTCACTATTGTACTTAGTGCTCTATGTTGGTGATCTCAATGTTATAAGGAGCACAACATCCATCATCAATAGTGTTAAGAATGTACTTCATGATAGGTTTTCTATGATAGACATGGGCCTATTGCACTATTTTCTTGGGATTTAGATAACAATCTTCTTTTAGGATTACACTTTCATAGCCCAAGCATGCCCAAGCATGCCGTGGACTTATTAGCTCAGTTTTACATGGTTAATTATAGTCCTACACTAAATCCTTTCTTATCTAGAGTTAGACTTGAGGTTCAGTTTTACACTCCCTTAGTTAATGCCACACATTCTATTGCTAGCTTGTAGATAGCCTCATCTATCTGACTCATACATGGCCTAACATTTTTTATGTAGTTGGCATGGTTTCATGTTTTATATAGACACAAAATGAGCTTCATTAGAGAGGTTCCAAGTAAATTTTGAGCTACATTCAGGGCACTATTAATATGGGATTCACTATATAGTAGGTACATGTTTAGACTTGGTGGGATACATAGATTTTGATTAGGCTAATGATTATGATGATTGTAAGTCCACTTTTGGTTATAGCTTTCACTTTGGATCTGACCCATTTATTTGTAGATCAAGAATCAACATGTTATTAATCTTTGATATACAAAGGCTAAGTATTATAACACTATTAATTCCACTATTGAGGTTATTTGGCTTCATAATATTCTCACTGAGCTTGGTGTTCCATTTCAGAAGCCATCAGTCATCTACTATGACAACCAGATCACTATCCATATCTCAAAGAATCTAGTTCATCATCAGAGAACAAAACACATCGAGATCCATATGCACTTTATTAGGCAGCTGATTCATGTGGAGATTATTGATCTTCAATATCAACCTACATAGGAGTAGATTATAGATATTTTCACCAAACCTTTGACTGAGAGCAAGTGTCTACACTTGCAATCTCTTTTAGGGGTATGGGACATCAATTATTTAGGGGCCATTATTTATTAAATGGGATCTCCTAGACCCATAGTCGGAAAACTCACCATTTTCAAGTACTTGACAAGCCCAAAAAACTCAATTCAGAGAAAAATTAACAAAAAACTTGACAACTTAAATTTTTTCTTAAACTTCACTAAAAACACATTTTTTTACAAAATTCAAAATAAGATGAATCCAATGAGGAAAAAAATGAGTACATAGATGAAAGAAGTTGTATTTGATTTATTTGAAATAAAATTAGATACAAAATTACATCCTCATGTAGAACGCTCAATGCATTGATTTGATAGTCTGAAATAAAATGAAAATAGTAAATTGTTTTTGTAAAACTAAAAGTAAATACTACATAAACATTAATATATTTTAGTTTTTACAAATTCACATCTTCCTCTTCCCATGTATTATTTCTTAGTAGGGGACTGGGAGAGGGTCTAGTCATAGGACTTTCATCTTGTTGTGCTTGTGACTTCTCTACCTCCATCATGGATGTAGATCCTACTGTAGCTACTTGTGGTGGCACTAGAAATGACATGTCCTTGAGGTCATCCTCAAGGTCATCCAATAAGAATGCAAATCCACCCCCTTCATTTCCTATTGCTCTAAATCATAAATTTCATCCTCAAAAAATAATGGAGACTGCTCCTCCCACCCTATCCAATCATTATATGGATCTATCTCATCCAAATCAATTAGATTATCTGATATTTCCTCTACCTTTCTTGTTCATAATAAAATATTATATTACACATAGACAAGGTCATTGAGGCATTTTTGAGATAGTTTTTCCCTATCCATTATGTGGATGGCTTCAAACAAGCTCCAATTTTGGTCACAATTGGACAAAGTACAAGGTTGGCATAAGACATAGAGGAATTTTTTTAAAATATTTTTAGTTTTTCCACCCCAATTTATCCACCAAACATCTATAAAAAAAGATTCATAAAATTGTAACTTGTAACTTGTAAAATTCAAATTTTATACCTGGTGGCTAATTTGTTATTATTCTCTTTCCTAGGTCTGAAGAGAAGAGTGCACCCCTTTTTTCCTTATAAATTTTTAATTCATTAAAAATGAGGTCTACCTCCTTTGTAATGGATGCCATCCTCTAAATTCAAGTATTGAATACCTCCATAACCTCTCTAGTAGGATCTACATAGGTGCCTAAATGGAAAAAATGGGCGTTCAAGAAGTAACCTGCTGCATGGATGGGTTGGTGGAGTTGATGGTTCCACATCCTATCAATATTATCTTAAATAAGATCAAACTTGAGGTGGTCCTCATAATAATTTATAATAGCCTCCTTTTCCCTCTCCATGGCCTCATAAAGATACCCCATTGGAGCTTTATCCCCATTCACCAAGCGAATAACTCTAAACAAGGGCTCTAACACTTACAATATAAATTTAAAACTGCAAAAAGGATTAGAGTTACAATTTAAAATTTTAAAATGAAATATATTTAAAAAAATATTCAATTTAAATTTAGATTTAAAGGTTGAAAGTTACCTTCACATGCTTCGTAGCTCTTTGTCCAAAGAGGACGTCGAAGAAAATTTTTGAAACTCTATCTTCTTTTGGCTTCTTTGAATAAGTTGTGTTTAGCCATGCTTGACTCACAAACATTTATTTCAAAGTTATCAATGCACCAAGAATGCTTTGCAATGTTAAGAAAAGTGTTGCAAACCTTATCACATTGGATCTCACCAATTCTCTCCCTTGGGTGTGCACCCTCATTAAGTGAAGAACCCAAGGGTGATTGTAGATAAATTTCATGATCCTCTTACCATCCTATACAATCTGTGTTACCCAATCTAAGTTGCCTATGTCCTCAAAAATAAGGTCAAGGACATGTGTAGCACATGGTGTCCAAAAAATTGTGTGGTATTTATCTTGGAGGATTCTTCCTACCACCACATATGTTGCTACATTATCAGTTATGATTTACATGACATTTTCAATCCCAACCTCCATGCACAGTTGCTCCAACATTTTAGCTAGTTTTTTTCATTTTTTATGATGTTGGAGGCATCCAAAAATTTCAAAAACACCACCTCATCTTTGTAAGAAACCAAAAAATTAATGATGGTATGGATTTTACCATCCATCCACCCATCAAAAAGAATAGTGCAGCCATATTTTTGCCATTCTTCTCTTTGTTCTTCTATCGCTGCCCTTAATCTTTTAGTTGCACTAGTAAGCAACCTAAAATTACAAAGTGAAATTAAGTACACAATTTTAATTTGTAAATAAAAATATATATTAAATTAATCATAAATTAAACTTAAAAAACATAAATTAAAGAACATAAACTAACCTCCCACTCAAATCTTTGTGAGAAGGCACCTTGTAGACTTTCCCTACAAATGTCAATGCAGTCACCAAATTATGCCAGTAAGGTGAGATTGACATATTTAAAGGGATGTTTTTTAAGTATCAAAAATCCACATAAGAAATGTATACCTACTCATGCACCTCCCTATTCCACTTAGTTGCCTCTAAGGAAGGTTGTGCACTAGGGGTGTTTATAGGCACAAAAAACCATGCATGTGTGAAATTGTAGGTGCTAATAATGTTGATATACTAGAGTCAGATGAAGGTATAGAGGTTATCATGAGTTTTAGCAATTACCTTCACACATGTGGCCCATAAAGATAGCCCACTATGCCTACTACATCATCATCTGACTCAAGGTTGACTGGAGAACCTTGACAAGAAGCTATGGCTGCTTGCATTGCCACTTTTGACTTCACTCTTTACAACTTTTTTAATTTTGAAGCTAAAATTATGGCATGAATTTGTTTTTTATTTCCTCATTGATTTTTATGTAACCCTTAGCATCACATTGAGGGATACCAACAAGGTGGTATTTGAAGTGATTGAATCCTCTATGGTATACATTTTTAAATTTAATGCAATAGACTGAATTAGGTTCTAGTCCTTCATATACCTACTTACAAGTAGGATATATATCTCTTATTTTATGAATGCCTACAAATCCCCCAGGCATAGATGGGGCTGAGCCTGAGGCAAAAGTGGATTCAGAAGCCATTATCAATTAACCTACACATAATGACAAAGTGAAAGCACAACTTGTTAGTTTTTTTATGGAAAATTTAAAAACAATCTAAATTAGATTAAATAAAAATATATTAATTTAAATTATTACAAATCTAAACTAATATAATATTCTAAACATTTTCATCAAAAAAATTGGATTAAAAAAAGAAAATAATAAACTAGGTTTTCAAAAAAATGTAAAAAACAAAAAAATAACTTTAAATTAGTAAAAATTTAAGATAACCTAAGATTTTAAACAAGTTTTCAACAAAAAATGGGATTCCAAATAAAAAAATAACTAGGGTTTGAATAAAATTTCAAAAAAATGAAAAAATCAGCAAAATATGTAAAAAAATCACAAAAATGTGTCAATTTTTTTTTTTTTTGATGAATCTAAATCTTATTTTAAAAAATATAAATGTATTTAAATATTTTTTACAATACATTAATTATCTTTTTTAAACATATAATCAAAAAAAAATAAGAAAAAATAATAAAAAAGAAAGAACAAGAAAAATCAGAAAACCTACCTAGAAATATAATTTGCCTTCAATATCTGATGAAAATCTCCTTCAAATATCATATTATCAATGCAAAATCACTTAAAATTGGTGTAAAATGGTTTGGAGTGAGTTTTTGGTCAATAAATAGTGAATATAAGATGAAAAAACAAAATGAAATTCCCTTTTTTCCATCCACGGGCTTCATACCCAGATCACACAAGTTTTTGGCAAGTTTTGGCAACTTTTTCGGTGAGTTTTTACTTGCGAGTTATTTAATTAAATACTCATTTCAAAAAAACTTTAAATTTTTTGGTGATTTTTCCAACTATGCCTAGAACTTCATTCTGAGGATTTTTTTTCCTTCAAGTTTTATCCTTTCCTCATCTATTTATATAGAGTATCCACTATGGCTACACATTACCGACTCTTATCTACATATCCCTACCTAAGCTTCACTTAAGGGGATTTTTGGTGAATTTATTTTCTTTATTACATTTAATTGTATTTATTATTTACATTAGTGCACTAATTAATTATTATAATTAGTTTATTATGTTTAAGAATAATTTGTACCATATATGATAAACTTGCTTAGCTAGTAGTCAACTTAGACTCCTATCTTGTTATAGTGGATTTCTACTCCACTATTCAAGGTAAGATAAGATAAGACTGATTAAATAGTAGTCATCTTGTGTTGATCATTTACACAAGTTGAACACCTATATTGTTAGTGTGGAGTTGCACTCCACTATTCATGTAGTCAGATAGCATTTGAACTACATGTGTTGTGTGAGTTCCCTAATCTTTATCATGCATGCCTTGCTCTATTTAAGAAATGACTATTTGTATATTCTACATTAGATTAATATTGAATTATCAGAGTAATTCATCATATTTGAGTTATCTATTCATTTTTTTAATTGTCTCGGATATATAATTATTGTTTATTACTATTACTATTTTATCTCTTATTTATGCTTTTTATTAGATTCATTAGATATTGTAGCTAATTCCAACAATTATTCATACTTACATGAACTGATTTAATGGGCAAGCATGATTACTAGTAAGTGCCCATTTCTTCTCAATTTCATGTTATATGGTGCATCTTTGCTTTCTTCATTCTCTCTACCTTTTATCTCTGATTTGATATCTTGATCTTAAAATTTTTTAGTCAATTTATGGAGACTAAATCAATGCATCCATGAAATTTCAAATCTTTAAAATTAATTGAGTGGAGTTTGAACTAGGGATGTTATGGTATGAATGTATCTACTTAACCATTACCTTACAACATGGGGATTAATTCAATGATTACTAAGGAAAAGTTTCCATTGTCAAAGGTGGAAAAATGTGAGAAAAGTTTATTTACGATGATCTAAGTTAAGGATTCTATTTTTCATATGGTAGTGTTCTATTATAATTATAATAATAAGGTTTTCCCTATTTTTGAAATGATTAATGAAAATGAGAATGAAAATAAATATATTTGTATTTGCAGAGAGTATCCTAAAGTCAAATAATGACCATCCCAAAAGAATTGGATTTTAATATATACACACAAAGTGCATCATATTTCCTAAAAGATACATTGTCAAGCAAATCTAACAATATTTCATATCCAACCCTTTCATCTTAGTCAAATAGCTCCAAAGGTATTATAGATCCATCCCTTGCTTATCTAATGCCCAAAAAGACTAAGAGTTTGAGGGAGATTTACGATAATACAATGTATGATGGCATTGATGAAAATATGAATTTTAATTTATTTTCTCAAATTGATTATGCATGTTTTGAAGAAGCAATGAATGAATAAAAATGATGTAGGGCCATGGATGAGTAGATATATGAAATAGAAAGAAACAAAACATGGGATCTAGTTGAATTATGAAGGCTAAGTAAGTGATTGATTTAAATGGGTCTATAAGACCAAGAGTACTTTATAAGGAAACATTTAGAGGCATAAAGTAAGGAAGGTTGTTAAGGGATACAAATAGTATAAATGGAGATATTATAATGAGATAAATGTTCTTGTTTTAATAATGGAAACTATGATATCTATCTTAGAAACAACTACCCAACACAAATGGAATGTATATAAAATGGATGTAAAGTTTTACTTCCTGATTGGAGTAGTCAAACAAGAAGTGTATGTTGATTATCCACTTGGTTATGAAGTCCTAGGACAAGAAGACAAGGTATATAGGATGAAGAAAGCACTCTATGAACTTAATCAAGCATCAAGAACAACATAAAAAAGAGTTTATTCATATTTTATAAGTGATGGATTCAAAAAATTGGTATTGGTCTCATATTTTACATCAACCCTAGTTATGGGAATATTTTTATTGATGTACTATATGTAGATGGTCTAATTTTTTATAGAAAATATAATGGTATATTCATGGTTGAGTTCAAATAAGCAATGAAAAGATAGTTTGAAATGATATACTTAGTTTTGTTAAAGAATTTCATTAACACAAAATTAAAACAAATGGATCATGGCATATTCATCTATAAATCCAAATGTGTCTCACAAATATTAAATATATTTAGCATTTTGAACAACAAACCTACACCAACTCTAGTAGCCATAGGTGTAAATTTGAGTAAATAAGATTGTACTAATGAGGTTAATCCAACATTATACAAGAGAATGGTTGAAATTATAGCATACATGACAACATATAAGGGTGATGCAATGTATATAGTAACCTTAATTTCCATATTCATGGAGAAACCTAAGGATACACACTAGTAAGCATGTAAAATAATTTTGAGATATGTTAACAACACCAAAAACTATGGCATCTTCTATACTAGATCAAATTAATTTGAACTAATTAACTATGTTGAAAATGATTGGACAAGAAATGAAGATGAAAGGAAGAGGACATCAAATTATGTGTTCCACATGGTTTTAGGAGCCATTTCATTCACATCCATGAAACAACCCATAATTTATCTATCCACATTAGAATTTGAGTTTATAACAACAAATATAGTTGCATGTTAGACTATTTAGCTTAGGATAATCATATCTATTATGAATGAGGAATACGGATATAATAGAATAAGAGATTGTGACAATATATCCTCAATAGCCCAAACAAATAATCTAGTTAACCACAAATAGAGAAAGTATATTTAGATCTTTTATCATTTCATAAGAGAACTAATTGAGAGCGAAGAAATAAATTTGGATTGTTACATATCTAAGAAAATTTTGCAAGATATATTCATAAAGGCATTAATAAAGGTGAATTTTGAACACCTAAGATATAATTTAGGGATTATGAATGCTGAGTTAGTTAGTGATAAAAATTTAGGAGGAATGTTGGAATAAACAAATCATTCCTACCACTAACTCCACCACCAACTACCTTTAATGAACAACAATAGTACCTAGATTAGAATAAGGGAATTCACTTAGAATAAAATGTTTAACTGTACTTGATGGATATACATGTTAGGGTGTTTAGCATAGCCTATACTTAATTAGATATTTTTTGACTGCTTCTAAATCAAGAAAGTCTTTTTCTATAAGCTTCAACCTCCTAAATACTTCTATATAATAAAGGCCTATCTATTTTGTTTATGTAAAAAAAAGAGATAAAAATCTTATTTTATGTTTATGAATGCCATAGCATTTTGATTTTTTTTGTTTAACGATGTATCTTTTGCATTTATTTGCCTATTTCCACACCAACACATGATGTTCATCATCTTGAAAGAATCTACAGACATCCTATAGATATGTGTTCAATGAAAAATGCATGTTTCTAAAAGATATGGAAAACTTATTCACTATCCACATCTCTGATGAGTATATTTAAACCATTAAACTTGCTCTCACTCAATCCATATTTCCTTGAAACCTAAACAATGCCCAATTCCAAATATATAAACATTCATACATACCCATGGTCAAGTATCTAAACATTCTCTCCACTACATAGGAAAGCTCATGGTAGTAGTACATTTTTAGGTCCACAATTCTCAAATAAGGAGCCATAGTGTTTTTTCCCCACATAAATATCTTATTCAATGGACTTTGAATTAGCAGCCAAAGTGTTTTTTTCAAAAAAATCTAATTGATGGCCAACTTACTTCTTGATCCCTAAAAATAAATAATCAATATTTTTTATTAAGCACATGAATTATGACTCACCTATTTACCTCTTTTTATTTGTTATAAACCCTCATCAACTTGTCCATATTTATTCCATATACCAACTACCCCTAATGTCATAACATTAGGTGCTTTTGTCTTGCTTTAAAATTTTGTATCATAACATTAAAAAAAATTAACCTTATAATATATATTTAATTATGTGTGTATAATACATTAATTATGCTACATTAATAATTTTTTTGAATATATTAAGTTGTGATATATACATAATTGGTAGTAACGAGATGTTTTCTATAAGGTATCTAAGTGTGTTTTCTTATTATTAATATTTTTTGGATTGAAGAAGTATTAGTAATGGTGGTATGTTATTTCATATAATTTTGATACTAAAATAAATAATTTTTTATTTCATTGTATCTTATATAAAATATGATTATAATATTCTTTTTTTTCATATATTTTAAGTTGTTCTAATTTTTATGCATAAATGAAATAAAATAGATTTTAAATGTATGTTATCTTGGATTAATTTTCATTATTATTTTCAAGGGAAGGATAAAAGATTAGAACAAAAAATAATTGTAATATGTATTTGGTCTGATGTAGTTTAATGATATTAGGAAGTTGTCATAATTTCATATGACATTATGAAAGGAGTTATAATTTTTCATATAGATCTTTTGTGTCTTTAAAAATTAATGAAAATTTATCCATAATTGTTGATATTATGACATTTATTAACCTTTATTATTAGAAGCATGCACTAATTGTAATGTATATGTTTGACAAGTATTGAGATTAGATGAATTCTTTAATACTTTGTGTTATTTATATTTTTTTTAGTTTTTATTTGATCTAATATGTCCCTGCATTTGAGACACTTTTTTTTTGTGTGTTTCTGGTTTTTTTTGGATGTTCTTATTTATTGATAAATTGTTTGAGTGTTCATGATGTTGTTTATAGTATTGGTGTATGTGCTCAATTTTATGGATCTAAATTTAGGTCTCTTGTTGGAGTTAATTATTTATAATTGCATCTTTATACTATTAGAATTTTCATTCTATAATAAATTGGTTGAGTATATTAAGCATGATATAATGTTAATTCATTTTTATTGTCATGGCTATGATGTTTTTTTTTGGCAGAGGCACTTTTAAGACTAAATGTAGTAAAAATTCAATCAAATGTAGAAAAATATATTATAAAAGATGACTATAAAATGTATACATTATTTATTAAAAAAATAATTTTGTCCTTTCATTATCCTCTAATATTAAATTTTTAGTTCAATAGTTGTAATCGCTATCCTCTACCTAAATTCATTGTCAAACTTCATATACCTTATATGTTAATACACTTTTCAATCACATTGTCTTTTATTATCATTTGAGGACATCTATATTTAATTTTTTTTTAATTTAATAATTTAATTTTAATGTTATGGAATATCACATGCATCTCAAGTAAAATGATAGAATTTTCCTTTTCTTAAAAAAAAACAAAAATAAATCTTGTACTTTAATTTACTTTTTTAGCATTGAATTGTAATTTTAGGGAATATCACATGCATCTCAAATAAAATGATATAATTGTCTTTTCCTTTAAAAAAAAAAAAATCTTGTATTTTAATGTGTTTTCAAATAAAATTTTAATATTTTTTCTTCATTTTCTTATTTCTACAAATTTGTTGTTTTAAAATGCCTTTTTACATAATAACAATGCAAGTGAAAATTTATTGCAAGAATGGGAGTTTATTCATACTTATAAGAGCCTATTTAATGGGTAAGCATGATTACTAGTAAGTGCCTATTAGTTCTCAATTTGATGTTAGATGGTACATCTTTACTTTCTTCATTCTCTTTATCTTCCGCCTCCCATTTGATATCTCGATGTTCATATTTTTCAAGAAACTTATGGAGACCAAATCAATACATCCATGCACGTTCAAAGCTTAAAAATTAGTTGAGTGTAATTTTAAATAAGGTTACTAATGTATAAATCTATCTACTTAACCATTACTCTACAACATCGAGTTGCAAGTTCTACGATTACTATAGAAAATTTGTCTTTGTTAAAGGTGAAAAAATGTGAGAAAATTTTATTTATGATGATCTAAATTAAGGATTCTATTTTTTTTATGGTAATTTTCAATTATAATTATGATATTGAGGTTCACTCTAATTTTTTAATGATTAAATTAATATGAAAATGAAAATAAAATATATTTGTATTTGTAGAGATTAGCTTAAAATCAAACAATTATATCCATATGAATGCATGCAAATTGATTAAATTTTATTCTATTTTCATGAATATAAAATTATACAATGATCCAAATGCACCTCAAGAAAATGGGTTGGAATTTTTCTCCAATCACTAAGATGAAGAGTTGTTTCAAGAATATTTTTGAGGCATGCCAAAAAATTTTAAGATGGTTATGGAATACAGTACTCTAATTTATCCTTTTACAAATGATAAATCAGATGAGATTAAATCCCAAGTTAAAGTAATAAATGTTATACATGTACCTTGGAATCTCTACTAATATCTGAGGAACATAATATTTTTATCACACACAATGGTGAAAAGGTAAGTGTGATCTATTTAACCCTTCATCACCATTATTTGTTTTCACATTTTTCTTTAATTTGTTTTGCATGTGTCCTTAATAGCTACATTAATGTAAAGAACCATAATACCACAAAAAAAAATGCACCATATATACATGTATAAATGTAATTTACTATTTATTAAATTTGTAATTGTTGAATTAAAGGTATAACACTATCCATTTTAAATTATAAATTTTAAGTACTCTTTTTTATTATGCAATGGGTACAATTAGGTGGTATCTATGTTAGAATAAACATAAATGATATTGTATTATTGCTTTCATAAATATTTGTATTATGTATCATTTCTAAGGAGATATGAGTCAAATCAAAATCTTGTACTTATAATTAGGTATTGTATGCATTTCTAAGATATCATTGACACTCTCACTCTTTCTAGTTTTAAAAAGAAAATATAATCAGAAAATATTTAAATTTTATAATTGATAAAAGTGGTTTTTTAAAGAAAAGCACCCTATCCTTAAGAAGAATGTTAAAATAAACATGGCCTTCAAATCCAGATAGAACATAAATCCCCATAATTTTTTTTTAATAAACCAACACTACAACAATAACAAAAAAAAAAGTGACATCACCCACAGACATTGTGCAAAACAAAGATGCAACTATGACCCTTTAAAACTATTTTCCTTTTGTAATCTGAGGGTCATGATAAGAGGTGCTAAATATTTCATTCATCAATCTCTCTTTTTGTTACAAAAAATTATCCACTCCCCTCCATCATCAGGAAGGATAAGAATGGTAATTTACAATAAAGCTTTTGATTTATGCAATGGTAATCATCCCAATGAAACACTTCTTGAATCCTCATATCGATATGGTTGATCTCTATTTTCCTTCCCCAAGGGGGAAGAATATTCTTCTATTCATTCTTCTTTTTGGGCCAAAACTATTTTTGATCTTGTTCACGATAATTGTCATCTAATGAATGAATGATTAAGAGTGGTCTTTATATAGTATTTTGATGTTATTCAAGACATGAAATAAGTCTAGGCCAACCCTAGGATTCTTCAGGCAATGGAAATTATCCATTATGGGTATAAAGTGTTGAGTTATAGCTCATATGGACCAGGTAGGACTTAAAGATAGGACCTTCCATTTGCTATTGGAGTGCTCTACTAATTAAGCTACTATCCCCTCTATGGATATCCCATCATTGGTCTAGGTGTGAATTATTTCCAACAGTGCCCCTCACCCACACCCATCTTCCCCTCTCAACCCCCACCCTTAAGCCACACTATAGGTTCTTGGGGCTCCTAGATTAGATCTAATATGACATGTTGAGGTAAAAATCATATGGACCAGCTAGGACTTGAACCTAGGACCTTTCAATTGCTGTTAGAGCGCTCTACTAACTATGTTACTGGCCCCTCTATGGTAAAACCACTATTTATCTAGGCATGGCTTGTTTCCAAGAGAAAGAGCTAAGGAATAAGCACTCTACCCCCTTTGCCAATAGTGCACTACATTATAGACCAAAGGGGATGTGATAATGTCCTAGTGGATATGTCATGTGAGTAAGGGTCTAGTATGCTTAGGAAATGGATTCATGCCACCTTTTATATATCTAAGCATGGGCCAAGTGCATATATAAAGTTGTAAATTATCAAAAGATGCCCTAAGACAAGTCTAGGACTAAACTAAGGATAGGGTGGTCTCAAGTGACACCCATTGCATTAAATAAAATTTTAGATTAGATTAATTTTACTCCCCCTTTTATTCTATAAATGCAACAAACTAAAATGACTAGGATAAAGGAAAGAGAGATGTACCTTGACTTACCTAAGAGGCAAATCCTATGAATGTGGATCTGGATCTGTGAACTATGCTCTATTACATGCCTTATAAATAAAACATGTATGAATAAATGAAAAACTCAAATTCATTTGGAAATATCATGTTGTAATTAAATCCTCATGCATCAACATTGTTAACTCAACCTATCGATACCATATTAACTATATATTATTTATTTTATTAAATTGAAATCTCTTTATATTTACACATCTCTATTTTTAAACTATTTTTTAAAATGACAAGAATTATATGAATATTACTGATGTAAGACATTATAAAAAAGATAAATGTTTGTAAATAAATATTTGTCTTTGAAAAATTTAACATTTTAATTTATTTTTCCCAGTAAAGTGTAATATTGATAACAATATTAATGTCAATATTTTATTATTGCATTGTCAAATATTTTTATTATACATATTTATGAAGGAGGTATGAGTCAAAATCATAATCTTACATTTATAATTAGGTATTAAATGTATTTCTATGTTATTATCGCCACTCTCACTCTTTCTAGTTTTAAAAAGAAAACATAATCAGATTTTTTATCAATGGCAAAAGTGGGTTCTTTTTGGAAAAAAGGATCCTAAATTTAATAAGGAAAAAAAATAGACATTTTCTTAAAAACTAAATAGAAAGTGAATACTTTTAAAAAGAAACCATTAATAAACCAACACTACAATAATAGCAAAAATTTGAAAAAAATAGTAGATGTTGTGTGAAATAAAGATGCAATTAGGACCCTTTAGAAATATTTTCCTTTTGTGATCTAAGGGTCATGTTAAGAGGCACTAAATATTTGTTTCATCAATATTTATTTATGTTACCAAAAATCATCCACTCCACTCCATCATCTAGAAGGATAGGAATGAAAATTTCCAATAAAGTTTTTTATTTATCTAATGGTAACCATGCCAATGAAATATTTCTTGAATCCTCATATCCATATGGTTGATCTCTTTTTTCTTTTCCCAAGGGGTATGAATCATATGCTATAAGTTCTACTTATATTTGGGCTATTACTATTTTTAATCTTGTTTACAAGAATTTCCATCTAAGGATTGAATGAATGAGAGTGGTCTTTATATAGTGTTATGATGTTATTAAAGACATGAAATGAGTCTAGGGTGATCCTAGGATGCTTCACATAATGAAAAAATATCCATTAGGGGAAAAAAGAGTTAAGAGGCAATAGCTCTACCCCATTTTCCAATAGTGCACTGCACTATAGACCAAAGGGGATGTATCAATGTTCAGATGGCTAGGATATTTGAGTAAGGATTTTTGATTCCTAGGATATGGCTTAATGTGAATTTTTATATATATAGGCATGGGATGAATGCACATATAAATTGGAAAAGGATCAAAAGAGGCATAAGATATGTCTAGAGATAATATAAGGATAATGTGCTCTCAAGTGACACTCATTGCATTAAATGATATTTTAGATGACTATATTTACACCCATTTTATTCTAAAAATGTATCAAAGTGAAATTACTAGGATAAAAGAAATAAATATGTACCTGGGATTACCTAAGAATCAAAGCCTATTAATGTGGATCTAGGTCTATGAACTATGCTCCATTGCACATCTTGAAAATGAAACATGTATGAATTAGTCCTTACTTAGAAAAAACAAAATTAAAGACAAAACTAAGTAAAAATATGAGAAGGAGAGAGGAAATGAACAAATACAACTCACCTAGTATGCAAACCAATACAAAACCTTTGTGACATTATGTGTGTGTATGTGGTCATTAAAGTGGTTAATATCTTGGACTAGGTTCATGGCTTACTTAATCCCCATGTGTGGGTGTATAAATAACATAAGTAGGCCTTGAATACATAATTTACCAACCCTATTCAATGGATCATAATCTATGAATAACTTATATTAGACTAATGAGTTGTCTAACCCAGTCATATAGTTGACTCTAGAACTCAAGTAGGTTATGACTTTATCATTGCCTACCCATGTTTAGTATATGCATTCGAAGCCAAAAGTATGTAATGTAATTTAAACTATGTAAGATGGATTTGTAGCATATGGAACCTCTAAAATGTAAAAATAGATCTAGGCCACTCAAGAACTCTAACCAACATAAAATAAATGAGGCATCTATCTGGTGTGATCCTAGTGGAAAACTACTGCAAAACTAGTGCATATGGTGTTTAGAGTATATAATGTGGAGAATGACATGGATTTGTTATTACATCTAAGAGAATTGGTGGCAAACCAAACATATGGTAATAATGTGCAATGCACATTCCCCCAATTTTGATATCTGAGCCTATGGATTCTAAATTGAGTGATTATCATATGAGTTTTTGCATATCTAAAACTAAAATGGGAGTGATCATCCATGATGCCCCTAATATAAGTAAACATGTGTAATCTTGTGTAAAAAATAAGTATATATTAAACCTAAAATGATAATCTATGACTAAAACTATGTAAATCTGAACTATAACTACTTTACCTTCTTGACAATTCTATAATCTTCTATGTTTGAGGCTATTGGATAGTTACATGATCCCCTTTGCCAGTAGTGATCTATGTTATAGAACATTGTACTTTTTTATTGACCAAATGTGTCATTTTAAAGTAAAACTAAGGTTGATCTAGGTATTACTATGTTTCACTATATTTTATTGAATTTGAGTTGTGTACTTTGTGTCTATGAGTTAAAAACTATGTTTTGAGTGCATTAGGATGACTTGATCTTTGTGAAAAACCCTTGTGAATTCCACCTATATCAAGGGGAATTATTGAACCTTTGAAATAACTATCCTCAAAATAAAATATATGCATCATTTGTGTTAGACTGAAAATATGTGGCATCTACATGAAAAACAAATATAACGTGTATGCATGACATCATAATGTAGAAATTATCTACTTGCATAAATTAAAAATGTATGATGTATGTTAGATCTAGAAACCACAAGGTTGTCAAGATAGATAGTATTATGTAATCATGTATATGAACATCAAATCTATATATAATTTTAGTAAACTACCTATGGGGATGGGGCATGATGTCCATCAAGGCACCCAAAGAGGAAGGGAAGATGCATGAGGTCCCTCATGGCATTACAAACTAGATGCAAATGTAAAAAGTAAGATTTAAATGTCATGGTAATGATTCCTACATAAAAGCATACACATAAACACATGAGTCACAAAATGTAGGACAAAGGGTCATGATATAACGGACATAGGAACATGTCATTAAGTCTAAGAAAAAGGTAAAAATATAGAGACGTGTTCAAATGTCCACATACATAAAGAGCAAGTAAGGTTGGATTAGAACCACAAGGAGGGAAATTTTCAAATGTATACCTACATAATAAAGAAGCATATACAAGGACATGGGCACATGTCCAAAGCATACACACAATGAAAGGAATTGGCTTAGATCCATGGAATATTCAAATTCCCTTGAGTAGATGTAGAAGCCCAGAGACACAATCAAATCTAAACTAGTAAAGCAATAAATGAAAATGTGCAAAAATCATGTGTTATAAATCTATATAAGAGCTAAGATGTATATAATTTGAGTCTATAGTATTAGTAGTCATTAAAAAATCAATGTAATATAAGATGATCAATATCAAGATGTAATCAATGCTAAATCTATGATGTAGAGTATAGAAAGATATAACCTAAAAAATGTGAATCTATGTGAATGATTCCTCCAATGAGACAATAAAGTAATATTGAGTTATTGTATATGTGTATGTGCCCCTAATGGTTATATAGTATAAAATATGGGTTTGTGTAGATGAATTGAGTCCTTTAGTAATGTAGTGTGTGAGGAAGTATCTAAGATGTAGAAACCAAATGTACTAAATAATTTGTAGATGAAGTTAATATAAAGTGTGGGCATGAATATGTGGAACTAACTAAAATATCCTATGAAATTTGGGGCTCTTTGGGACCCATATGGTGGAATAAGATATAACTCTCATGGATTCTCCATGTGGAGTGTTATGGGGACTCAATAACATTGATTTGGGTGTGAATTGGGTAGAGAGAGGTTCTCTAAAATCCATAACATGTCTTTGGCATAGATCTCTCTCAAATAAAGGTATATGTGGGAGAGTGTATATATGTTTTAATGATATATAAGTAGAACTCACTAGCACTAGTGGCTCAACTGATATTTGAGGTATGGTAATGGATGGAACTATTACTAGGGACCACTATATAGCTAGATGTGGAATAGGTAAAGGATATTCATATGGAAGGCCCCTAACTATAACACATGATTAACATGTATATACTTAAGACATTTATGTATGGTGTAGGGGATGGATTGAATTTGTTATATATAAGGCCTACCCAATAACATGTCAAAATTATCAGCACTAGGTACCACTATGAAAATGGTGGCCACATGTGTGGGACCAACCTATAACACAACTACTATCTCCATAATGGGGATCTAGACATGGCCATTGAAGCCAAAAATAATTATATCTATCATATAAATATCCTCATCTGAATAGCCCAAGTGACATAAAAGTGTAATAGTGTACATATTAATACTTGACACTTTATCAGCCATGACACTCTAAATAAGATGATGATCAATGTAAGCTCATACAAATAGTGCATATAAATTTGATTCATCCAATGATCTCCTATTGCGATAAGGGTATGTGAAGGGATTTTGGGAATAATTACTTGGACATATCCTATAATGTGTATGCATCATTCACATAATACATATGCATTATGTGAATAACACATGCATTATTGACATTATGACTCAGTAATTACAGTGACATAATGTGTATGAATAATAATAATGTGTAGGTATTATGGTAATGTATATGCATTATAATAATGAATACACATTATAATAATGTGTATGTATTAATTATTTGATTTTTTAAACTCTGTATCTTGACACTCCACTTACCAGTTTTCCAACTTGAAAATGTTATTTTACAATCACGTTTCTCTATCAAAGACCTAAAAACTTGTTATAATTCCATTAGAAATCTTGACACATACTAAACTTCATAATTTTTCCATGTAGATGAGGTAAGTGGTCAAAAACTACACCTATTAACCTTCTATTTTACCATTTTTTTATTTTTTGCATTGTTTAATTTGTAAATGATTTGTTTGAAATAGACTAGTCCACTATAAGAGACCATAATCATCCTCTTAAACCTCCACCTAACCCTACTATTCATGTGTCTAACCCTCCACCTGAACCTACTAATCATATGGATAACCCTCCTAATCCTCTAACTAACCCTCCACGAACCCTCCTATAATTCCATTAGATCCCCTAGATAGCCAAGAGGATCTAGCTCCACATATTATGGAAAACAAAATTGAAATTGAGAAAGTAATCAAGAGAATGAGGGATCACACATCTACCAATAACCTAGATTCAATATTTGGTCAAATTAACTTGATAATGAATCAAGTTAAAAAATGGGCATCATATCGAGATAGTTGTAGGGCTTATTATGATGACAAATTATCATCACGTGAGGTCAAAAATAAATAAATATTAAAAGTAACCATTTTATAATTATTCATTACCTTGGACACTGATTCACCATTTCTAGTAACTACTAAACATTTCTTAATCCATAGGTGCCAACATAATTTGATCAAAGACAATTTATGGGACCGATGGTGGATTGTGCTCGATTATACATCATATAAAAATCACAAGGTCCCATTGTATTTTTTGAGGAATATCTACTGTGAGTTTATCCTCAATGAGATTCCAAATTATTTGGATTATGGTAATTTTTAGTTCCAAAGGAAAGGATTTGTTCATGATAGACATTGTGTATGTCATGTGCCTAATAGTCCTAAAAGGATACCTACCCAAAATTTATTTCATCTCAAGATCTACTTTATAGTGAATAAGATTATGGAGATTGACACTCTACATGAACTTAATGTGCTTATTAATATACTCATTTATCATACAAGTAGGATTCTAATAACTAATGCTAGAGATACACCACCTAGTGTGCATGTTTTACCCCATCCTTATAGATCTTGTAGAGCTATATGTATTGGACCTTCTGATGATGATGGCATTAGAGGTTCAGAGGGGTTGGATGATATAGTATTGTGTAAAGAGTTTTTGGCATGCATATTTAGTGTGTAAACATCAACCACTACATGGATGTAGGTACATTTTATATAAATATCATGTCAAATTTAAACCATATTTAAAAATTTAATATTTATAAATTAATTTACACATAAAATGAATAATATATATGTACATTTTTATGCTCCAGGCAGAGACAATGCCTTCATTTTCATAGTCCATATTTGTAGGATTTGATCTTATGAATTCATTATTTACTTATATGGAGCTAGCTTCTATCCCAACCACTACTACATTTATATGTGTTATCACGACATATAATTATATAGAGGTAAAGTTTTGAGCTAATCTTATACTCTTGGTTTAATTTAAAGGATAAAAAATTATCATATATCTTTGTTACTTTATAGAAAACTAAGTCAAACCTTGTTTGTTTAGTAGAAAATATTGAGTAGGCACTCCTCCCTCCCTACGAATGAAGACATCTACTGGACCATCCACTAATACATCTACCTATGTTAACATGACACGTTTTACTTATACATAAGTAAAAAAATTAGTTAATCTTACCCTCTTAGTTAATTTTAGTTTTATACTTTATAGAAAACTAAGTGAGGCCTTGTTTGTTTAGTTAACATTTTGAGTACACATTCCTCCATCACTGTGACTGGAGATAGACATAAGCATTATTGCAACAATGTCATCTACACATGCCCTCACAATGGTACATATTAATTTGTAATTTTAAATTATAAAATAGATATTTTTTGAAATAATTTTACTACATACTTGCTTGATAAATATAGCTTATATGAATGTATTGTGTATGAAGGGTTGTCTCATGACATATGATAGTCCCATTCAAATTTTTAGTAGTGAAAATTCTCATGTTTTTTCCTCATTTCATATGCTCATTTATGCAACTCAACCTGTCACTAACCCAATCTAGCATCAAAACTAGATTGAGTGTGACCATGAGATTAAAGTAAGGGCATGTTTAAATATTTTTTAATTCTATTTTAAAATTAATTTCTTAACTTGGTTGTATTTATTTGATGTTAATTTTTTAATAATAATTGTATTTAAATAGGTTCATCTAATAGAGAGCTATAAGCGTAGGATCCATAGTTGAACCTTGGATAGATCCGAGGCATTTGAGGGATATCCACCTACCATTAGTACATCTTAGGGAGGGTCTTTTTTGAGGAAAGAAAAGAGAAGGAGGCTATTTTATGACTAGCTCACATCTTACATGATGTAATTTTGTGTATGCCTATATGGCATTGTATGCATTTTTGTATACATATATAGCAATGTATGCATTTTTTGTATGCCTATATGGTAATCTATGTATTATTGACATTGTACATGTTCTTATATGACATTCACCTAACATTATATTAAATTTTTATTTTTTAAGACTTTTTGTATTTTATTATTATATTATAAAATTAATTTATGTGAAATGAGGTATTTTTGACTTCCATTATCAATAATTACGTGTAATGTTTGACCATTGATCCAAATTTGATAATTTTAGGTGATTTGAAAATTTTAGATGATTAAAATTAATGTGATAGTGGGAACAATATAATTGGTCATATTATCTGCAAAATCTTACTAATGATATTTTTCATAATAAATTTAGTATGATTTTCACTAAAATGGCAGTAATAACACATCCAAATGGGTAGATGACATCTAGGACTACGTTCTCTCCCATCATGCCTAGTCGACAAACCCACCACCCATTTTGGAATAGATTACAAAGTTCTCATACCAAAGCATACTAAGCTTGGAAGAGATTAAAGATGAAAAATATACAATGGAGATCCTATATTGAGATTTTTACCAAGCCATAAGACATGTCAAATTGTGAACGCCTATAGGGATGACCTATAATATGGTTTGGCATGCATGCGAGCTCATATGAATAGGTTAGTAATGAATTTAAAAAAGACAAGTTTGGGTGTTTATGATTGATCCAAGAATTTTTAGGTCATTGAAATACTAGAGAGATGTCGGATAGGCCCAAATAAGCCTATAAACAAGTGATCACCTTAAACAAATGTGAAATTATCAATCATAGGCCTATACACAAGATGAAAAAGTGAAAGTTATCAACATGTTTGTGGATGGTTAGAGATATTAAGTAGTTGGGATCAATTCGAGGTGATTCATACATTTTATAATGTCATATTAAATTCATAAAACAATCCTAATATATATCAAAAATAATGCACACACACACACACACACACACACACACACACACACACACACACACACACACACACACACACACACACACACACACACACACACACACACACACACACACACACACACACACACACAAAGAGACATGGTCATAGTGAGAATAAGAAGCATGGTGAATTCTTGGATAGGAGAAGAATGCTTTGGTGGTGGTAATTAGAAATTAAGAAACACCTTCCACATGCCATTGCTACATAGTGAAGTGCATTAAACTCTCAATAAAAAAAATAAAAACCATGGTTTTATGGTAAATAGTGTTATATTAGAGCTAAAGGAATTAATTGGAGATAAAAAGAGAGTTGACAAGAATGGGAGCGAGGAAGATGTGAAGAAAGCTCCCCAAAATGACACACTGATAATAATAACAATGATAATCAAACTAAGGAAAAAATTCAAATGCACTTCAAAATATCATGTTGTTAAGAAATCCATTTCAAAATATCATGGATTTCTTAACAACATGTTATCTATAATTTTTTATTTTATTAAGTTTAAATTTCCTTATATTTACACGTATCTATTTTTAAACTCATTTTTTTAGCATGATAATAATTAAATGAATATTAATGAAGCACCCTAATTTAAGGCATTCTAAAAAATATAAATGTTTACAAATAAAGAATTTTCTTTGAAAACATTAAGATTTCAAAAAAAAATTACCAATAAATTTTAATATCTATAATGATAGTAATGTGAATATTGTATTGCATTAATGAGCATGCATTGGCAAAGATTCATATTATATATAATTACTAAAGAGATTCAAATCCAAATTAGTAACCTTACACATATAAATATCTATTACATGTATTTCTAAGTTATAATCATTGTTCCCACTCTTTCTAGCTAAAAACTAAAATATTATAAAAATATATATTATATATAATTTAAAAATATATAATTTTTTGGTTATAAAATATGTCTTATTTAAATGATAATGTTTTGAATATATATCAAAATAATAATTTGTAATAATGTGAGGAATATTATGATTATGATGTTTTACACTACAACATTTGACCCCATATTCAAGGTCAATTTTAATATCAAGTGTTTTGAAGATTAAAAATGGAAATGCACCTTGACAATTTTGGGTCTAAACCCACATACTATATTTGACATTAAAATTTGGATATACAACTAGATGTCAAAAATTTAAACCTAAATTCATGGAAATTTTGATTACATTGATTTTTTTTTTAGGGGTTGATTTCCACATGTCGACATTTGTTTCATCATGGACTTGTATGTGGAAATTATGATGTGGTGTATTAGATATCAAAGTTTGGATGTAAGGCTAATATTTAAAAACAAATAGAATGTTTACATAACTATACTTGCATTAGTTTATTAGACAATTATATGTTTTTACACAAGTTTATGAACATCCATTATAATATGATCAAAATTAATATATCTCCTATGTTGTAGTATAAAACACCCTGAGAGACATGTACCTAATGTTTTATCTAGAAATAGATTAATGAAATTTTTTTTTTTTAACTAGATATAAACTAATAGAATAATATTTAACTATGGATTGAAATTATATACAAAAAATACATCTTTACAATTATGATCGAAACATATAAATTGAAACATCTCAATAAATAAGTACAAAGGGATAAATTGGAACTTAGTTTATTCATCACACTTCCCTAATTTGTATAAACATGTTCCCTATATTTTTGATGTGTGAAAATATTGCATTATTCTTGTTTTAAAAATTTTCTTCTATTTATTTTTTGGTTGATATCCATTATTATGACAACATATCGATAAATGATTTATACATGTGACATCCGATCTTGACCTTATAACTAAAAACTTATTATTTATTATGCGATGCTTCACCTATGTTAAAAATGTCTATTTTATTCCTTTTTAGTCTTTTTAACTCAATTGAATGTCTCTAAAATATTAAACTATAGTTTTGAGCACAAACACTTAATACATTGGAGAGGGGGGTAGAGTAGGATGCATGATTAAAGGGAATAAAACAAAATGTATTATGTTGGATTAAACTTAGTCAATTCTTGTTGAATGACCAAGTGTTGCACTACATTTTAAATGCTTTTAAGAAGACTCAAACTCAAATTTAGTTCTCCCACTTACATATGTGTGTCAAATAATGAACACAAATCTATATGCTCTTTCTCTTCTTTTATCATTGGTACAATCATAAAAAATGCAAAAATACTTAAAATATAGATATAATGATTCAATATAACTAATATATATTATTTTATAGCTCTTGTAATGTAAGAATGCTTGTAATAAATGTCTACTAGTAACTATGTATCTATAGCAATAGTTTTGAATTTTTATTAAAGACCTAGTGGTAGGATAAACAAAAATAAAAGAGAATCAAAAGACTAAAAGAAAAAATAAAAATGAAACATGTCAAAAGGTATATTTGAAAATATTAAGGGTGAAAATGTATTAGAAGGGATCAATATCGATGGTGAATCTTGACCGTAATAGTTAGACCCAACCTGAGATAACAACCTTGAAATGGTAAAATGGGGTTAGAGATATTTATTGTTAAATTATTAATCATGTAACATGGACCACAAAGTCACATAAAATAAATAATTAAGGGAATACATAAAAGACATGAACTACTAATTTATTTTTCCATGTCTAGAGAACCATATAAGCAAAATGACTAAAAGACATTGTAAGGCAAGGCTTGTGTAAAATTTAAGTGTCTACATTTTTGACCCATTATTGAGCTACAAGTAATTAATAAAATTAAAAAATATAATGCAAAAATATGTAAATGACTAAAATATAGACATTCTTATCATTGGCATAGTACTCCATAGTGTTCCTACAATAAAAGATGTATGTAATTAGATATGTTATTATCCGAATGAAACAAATGGTATAATCATAAATAAAATATTTTAAAAATTATTCAAATAAAAAATACACATGTATTCATGTCATGTGATGTTAATCATGGACTATGTGCTTGCCATGGAGAAATAAAAATATTGAGGGTCAAGGATTGATCCCATAAAAAGAAGGAACCTGTGGCATTATTTATTTGATAGCCATGTGAATGAATAATGTTTCAATTGGTTACTATGATGAGGAAAACCATTGAGGGGCCCATAAGCTTCAATTATGTTGAATCAAGTAACCATGTTATTTGGAGAGATTGTCTTTTTTCAAACCATGGTGAATTAAAGGTGATTAAGCAAAAATTTGAAGAGAATATGTATATAAATATAACCCATTGATGGAATTAAAAAACCTTAATTTAAGTTGTTACTCTTTGTATCCCTAAGACAAAAATAGTTTTGAATCCATAATGGATTTGCAAAGTATATTGTTTGAGGGTGTTGAATCTCCAAAAACCATTGTAGATAGATTTTATATTCAATTGTTAGTTTTTTCCTTGGTTCTCATTTTCATGATCAAAAGAGAATGGATAGAATCTATGCCTCTACCAAGATCATGGATAAGATGTAATAATGAAAGGGTGGCATGAATATGTATCATGCCCCTAAATTTGAAAGAGTATAATGTCTGCATGAATTAGTTTCATGCCCCTATGTGATAAATATAAAAATTATAATTATATTTACATGTAGTCTTTCTAATTTATGTTTCAATATTTTATGCATATGCCTATGCATACACACCCTAAATATATGAAACTATAATATACTCGTATAATATGAGAATGTATTCATGGCATGTGCCCCCATAATCTATGCCAATAAATAAATTTTAGAACCATTATGAATTATCTAAAACAATAATATATATCATATCTAATCTATATTTTTTCATGTAAAGTGATTATGTATGTCATTAATGACTATACCAATATCTCAATATTTGAACCTTTGAGGTTGAACTATATCATAGTGAATAATTGAATATTTGAATCATGTTAATTAAATATAATTAGAATTATTATAATTTGAGTAATGTATGATCCCTTTTTGATGCATTTATCTTAACTAGCATACATAAATTAGTGGGGTCCACATTGTCATTCAATCAAATAAAACCATACTAAAAAGTGATAAATATTATAAAAAAAAATTAGTTGCCCAACTAAAATCAACCAATTTGTGAATGCTAGTTAAGTTTACCCCTTTTAAAATGAGAGATGAGGTCATAAAATTGATCAAATTGATACACATAATGAATTAGACAAGTGTGATCAATTATATGGTTAGAATATTGAAGACTATATTTTAATATTATTGGGATGAAAATGTGTCAGTAACAAAATAGTATAGATATTAATATGTAAAATATTTGCATTCATTACTTATATGATTACCGAAGGCAATAACATTTGTATAAAGATATTATTGTATTTATTAATGTATCAAAATTGACCATTTTTGAAGTTGGCATTGGTGACCAGATCATATTATGATGGGAAATAACATGTCATATGTGTCCCATTTTAATTTAGAAAACATGTATTAGATAAATAGTGATGAACATATCACTTGTGGAAGATTTTGATCAATAATTGAATTAACTATGCAAAAGGCATTATAAATAATATTGTGAAAAGTCAGCTTATGTTGATACTATGATTACAGATTTTTTTTAATTTAATTTTCATCATGTAAATGGGATGCATTTCTACTTCAGTTAGATCATTTATGATCTACCTTATAGGCACAAAAAATAGATAAGCTGGTCTGTATCAAAACTACTCATTTTTATCAGAACATAATATAATTTGCAATAGGTTTTTATGTTTTTTTTCAAAATTTTTGATTGTTTTTAGAATTTTTAAAATTCAATAATGCATATTCAATGATTTTGATGTATCGGGTTAGTATCATCATGTTTTTGATGATATTATCCTAAATGGTATAGTAATGTCTGAATTGCAATAGAAATGTCTATTGATCCTGACCATCTGAGTCAATATCATCCATTTATGTATTTATGTAATTTTAATAAATATTTTTCAATCTATATTTCATAAAATTTTATTTGAAATTGATATGAATTTATTCATGTGTCGTATTTTGTATCACAATATATATGTGGAGCAATTCTGATACATTTAGGTTATAACAAAAAATAAAGAAATATAAACCAAAATTAATCCATGAAGTAATGCATACCTTTTGAAAAATATTGAATTTAACATCTTGTAAGTAAAAATAAATTAAATCATCAAAGTGGTGTAGTAATCATAATCAAGGTAAGGAAAATTTTAAACTCCTTTCCAAATTTTATGATGTTATGGTTATTAAATCAAATCATCAAAGTGGTGTAGTGACAATAATCAAGGTAAGGAAAATTAAAACTCATTTCCAAAGTTTATGGTGTTATTTTTATTTTTTAACTCAAGATGCATGGTAGTGAACCCAAAAAAATACAAGACCAAAAATTACAATAGGCTAAGATCTTGAAACAATAATCAGAAATTGATTCTTATTGATTGCTTGAAATAATTACAAACCAACACCATGATTAAATAAGCCTCAACTCAGATTTAGATTTGACATGAAAAAATTCTAAAAAAACTAATGTCTAAAATAAAACTTCTATTTTTAGTAACTGTTATTTTTACTAAGTCATGCATTCAAGCACGTGCAATGCTAAAAATATCCCAAAATATTCTAAACACTAAAATTTTCCTATGGGATGAAATTCCACTGAATTTGACTTTTAGTTCTAAAAATATACAATTTCTAAAAATATAAAAATCTTAAATTTTTTTATTAAACTAAATTTTTAGACCCTATTTTTCCTGCATCATTCTCCTTTGGTTGAAAACAACTCAGCTCTTCTGAGTTGTCTTGACTATACTAATAAAATTTATCTTTGTCAATCTTCTTCAACACCCATTTTTTAATCCAAATGTTATCTTATTACTACAATCCTTCCCACTAGACTAAATACCTATTATATTTCCCTTGCATCATGCTCACTATCTTCATATCCAAAACATGCACTATCTTGTCCTTCTTTTTCTTTGGAACCTAATGTTGCCAATTCGATTATTCATCTTCATCACCTTCACCATATTCTTCATGGAATTCATATAAATATAATACATTAAAAACTATATAAATATCAAAATTTTGTGGTAACTCACCTTGTAAGTATTGTCATTGATTTTATTGAGAATTCTGCATGGCCCAATTTTCTTGTACTTCAACTTATTATATGTGCCTTTTGGAAATATATCTTTCCTCTAGTAAACCATTACCAAATCTCCTTATTCAAATACCTTGGATCTTTTTTTAACATCCACTACTTCTTTATACTTCTCATTACTTTCCTAAAACTTTCTTCTTACTCCTTCTTGCAACTGTTGCATATGCTTTGCAAATGCTTATGCATCATCAATAATTTGATCTACAATTGGAAATTATACAAAATCTAAAATTCCCATATGATTTTTTCCATAAACAATTTGAAAAGGTGACTTTCATATTTATCTATTCATTGAACTACTATATACAAACTCAGCTTGTGGTAAAGCCAAACCCCATTGCCTTGGTTTCTCTCCCACTATCCATCTCAATATGTTTCCCAAGCTCCTAGTCATGACTTATGTTTGTCAATATATTTTTGGGTGACATTCACTACTAAATTATAGCCTAGTACCCATATTCTTCCATAAAGTCCTCTAAAAATGACTTAGAAATTTTGTGTCCCTATCTGAAGAAATAATTTCTAGAACACCATGCAATCTCACAATATCCATAAAAATAATTTTTCAACTCTAGTGGAATCATTTATGTTCTTACATGTAATGAAATGAACCATTTTAAAAAATCTATTTACAAAAAAAATTCAATCATTACGTCTTTGTGTGTTTGGAAATCCCAACACAAAATGCATACTAAAATCTATCCATGGCCCTCTTAGAATCAGTAATGGAATGCAAAGTCTAGTATTTTGTGCATGTCCTTTAGCTATCTAACATATTATACACTTATAAACATACCTTGTCACATCCCTCTTCATATTTTTCCAAAAATACTTTTCCTCTAACAAATCTATTGTCTTCGTCTTACCAAAATATCTAGTCAAACCACCATGATGTAATTCTCTTATTATATTATCTCATAGAGACCCAAATATAATGCATAATTGTTTCCTTTTGAAGGGATAACCTTGATGTATAAGATACACATCATTAATAACACTTATCCCACCTGTTAATGGATTCTTGCATTGCTCAACTATCTTTCCAAAATATGGATCAGTATCATATAATTCTTTGATAGATTCAAATACAACTACTTCACTCATCATAGTAGGTAATAATGTTACCCTCATACTCAATAAAACAACTACCTAATTATATTTTCCTAATTTATTCTTCAACACAAAAGTATACCCCTACAAGAAAGAAACCCACATTGCATGCCTACTATTCAACTTCTTTTGTGTATTCACATACTTCAAAGCCTCATGATCTATAAATAGTATAAACTCTTTATGCACTAAATAATGCCTCCAATGTATTAATTCTTGTACAATTACATAAATTTCAACATCATAAGTAGAATACTTTGTTCTTACCTCATTCAATTTCTCACTGAGATATGATATTGGATTTCCTTCTTGGCTCAACACATCAGCAATTCTCACAAATGAAGCATCAAAATCATCCTCAAACACTTTATTAAAATATAGTTATGCTAAAATTTGTCTTTTTTTAATCTTCTTCTTCAAAATTTCAAAACTTTCTATCACTGATCTAGTCCATTCAAATTATTTACATCTCATGCAATATGTTATTAGTGCCACAATTCAACTAAAATTTGTAATGAACTTTGTATAACAAGTTACTAAATCATGGAAACTTCTTACCTCTATAATTATTTTTGGAATAGGCCACTCAACAATTTCCTTTATCTTTTATTCATCCATTTTCACACCATCTATTGAAACTATAAATCCCAAAAATACCAAACTATTTTATATAAACCTGCACTTCTTCAAATTTGCATCCAACTTCTCTTTTATTAAAAAATCCATTACCATTCTCAAAGGTTGTAGGTGTTATTATTTAGTCTTATTTAATATCAACATATCATCAAAATAAATAATCACAAACTTACCAATATATTCTCATAGCATTATATTCATTACCCTCATAAATGTGTTAGGTGCATTAGGTAATCTGAATGGAATCACCATCCACTCATATAAGCCATCCTTAGTCTTGAATGTATGTTTCCAATCATCTCCTTCATGAATTTGAATTTGATAATAACCACTTCATAGATCAATCTTGCTAAAATATTTTTCTCCTATAATTGCATCCATCATATCATCTAAACAAGGTATAAGAAACCTATACTTTACTATAATTTTATTAATTGCTCTAGTATCCACACATAATCTCCATCCTCCATCTTTATTTGGAGTTATCAACACTGGTGTTTCACATGGACTCACACTCTCCCTTATCAATTTCTTCCTTATCAATTTAATAACCTATTTATTTAATTTTTCATGTTCTATTGGACTCACTCTATAAGCTGCTTGATTGAGTAGAGATGATCATGGAATCAAATCAATTTAATGTTGAATATCTCTTTTTGATAGTAAACCATCTGGTAACTTGTTAGGTATAATTCTCCATATTCTTTTAACACTCTTTCTTCTTCTATTGGTATTTTCACCACTTTTATGTCTTCTATTGGTAATACATAGTAATAACCTGCAACCTTCATATCTTTGATAAATTCTTTATTAGATAGCATGATTTATGACTTTTATTCCTCTTTAAGAGGTAAAAAAATTACCTTTGTACCATCTCTCCAAAAATTTTACTTTTTGTTTTCTCCATCATGAATTACTTTCCTATCAAATTTCCATAGTCTCCCCAATAACGCATTGCATGCATCCATCAAAATAACATCACACCATATTTCATCATTACAATTCTTTCCTATATAAAACTTGATTAAGTACATTTTATCTATTATAACCTCATTCCATTTTTTAAACCATTAAATATGATAATGATTAGGATGCTTTACACATTTCAAATCTAGTTTCTATATCATTTCTTTAGAAACCATATTTTCACAACTACCACCATCTACAATTACTTTGCATACCTTCCTACCTAAAGTACACATTATACTAAAAATATTTGATCGTAGCCATGCATCACCACCTTATTTATTATGCACTTGATCCTTCTTTGTAATGATCATGGTTCTTCTCAGTATGAGATTCTCTCCAACATCAGCTGGTGCAAATTTAGTTTTTTGCTCTTCTATTTCAGCCTCAACTAGATTTACTCTTGGGTGATATTCTTGCCTCCTTTCTTGTTCTTAATAGTTTGAACACTTAGATACTCTATAAAATTCTTATCCACATCTATAATGGACATAATATCTACATTAATTTAAAAACCATCCTCTATCAGAACCGTAACCTCATCCTCTCTAAAATCCTCTTCCTCTTTGTTGTTATTGAAACCCTTGCCTATTATCATCTTGCCTTTATGCACCACATGATGATTCACATTTATTGGAATTAAAGACACATTTTATGGTATTAAACCCACCTCATCCCCTTATTGGATGGGATATATCTCTTCTTGGACTAGTAGATGTCCTTCTAAAATTTTGTCTTTTTTGTTTTTCTTTTGCCCTCAAAGGTAATTGATAAGCCACATCCATGTTAAATATTATATGCATGCTTAATTCATCTTGAATAGAAAATTTTAAACCATTAACATACCTTTAATACATATATTCTATTTCATGATGCTCTACTGATATGGAAAGCTTGTAAAATTCATCTGTATACTCTTGTATACTATGATCATTTTTCCATAAATTTTGAAATCTTTTGTATAGGGTTTGTGCATAATCCACAAGAATAAATATCTCTCTTAGCTTCTTCTCCATATTTTTCCATTAATTAATATTAACTTTACCTTTTACCTATCTCTCTTTATTCAAGTGATCCCATCAAATCATTGCATGACCTTTCAATTTCGTGCACACAAACTTTACCTTCTTATCTTTTCTCATAGTCTTCCACTCAAAGAACTTCTCCATGATATTCATCCAATTTATCAACTCCTCTAGTTTTAAACTACCTCCATAATCTGGAATATCAACCTTGATTCCTTCATTTCTTCCTTATAAATCTTGAACCATCCTTTCTTCCATCGATGGTGGGTACTCTTATTGTTCTTCTTATTGCTAAATTTCATCATCATGATTTGTGTCTTCCTTGTCACCAACTTGTATTTATTCTAATTATTGATAATATCTATTAATTATTGAGCTTACCTCTACAACTATTTTATAGTTTGGTTCATCTATGAAACACATCCTCATCCTCTCACCATTCTTTATTCCTCAAAGATTTGAACTTGCTCTAATACTTGATAATGAACCCCAAAAAATACAACACCAAAAATTCCAATAGGCCAAGATCTTTAAAAAATACTCAAAAATTGATTCCTATTGATTCTTTAAATAATTAAAAACCCACACCATGCTTAAATAAGCCTCAACTCAAATTTAGAGTTGATATGCAAAAATTATAAAAAAAACCTAACGTCTAAAATAAAAATTATATTTTTAGCAGTTGTTATTTTTAGTAAGTCACGCATGCAAGCACATGTAGCTCTAAAAATATCCCAAAATATTCTAAACACTAAAATTTTCCTATGGGATGAAATTCCACTAAAGTTGACTTTTAGTTCTAAATATATATAATTTTTAAAAATAGAAAAATCCTGAAAAAAATTATTAAACTAAATTTTCAGACCCTATTTTTTCTAAATCACATGGGAAACTTGTTAACTCAACCTACCAATGACATGTTATTTTTATTTTTATTTTTTAATTAAATTTTAAAATTTGTTACATCTTCACAACATTAAAATGTTTTCCCTTTACAATTTAATGTTGGTAATGATTTTCACATCAAAACTATTGGACATCGATGAGAGTGTGATGGAAATGAATGGTATTAATGTCAAAATCAATAATATTGATCATATAAAGATAAATTTATTCTTTCCATAAAGTAAATATACTTATACAAATACCTAAAATGGTACTTTATTTGTTCATCTTGAGTTTTTTAGTTAGATAAGGTAAAGGTTCATAGGTTTTAGAGCTTTTAGAAGTTTTTACAATGTAGAGGAAAATGACAATGTTATGCTCATATGGGATGCCTCTACCAGTAACAAACAAACATGCAAGTTAACCTAATGCTATAAAAAACTAGACTTGACTTTACAAATAATGGATACTACCTTCCTCTAGCAACACACTTACCATTAGGTAGTCCACCATGAAACATCCACATGATATGCCATTTTTAACTATATTTAGTGAAACTTCTCCTCAAAAGCCTTACTAAGTGGATAGCTATAGTGTAAGGTTGAACCACTACTCTTTTACATTTTTTATTATTTTAAACCAAGGTCAATTATGCATTGTATTTCAGAGCTTCATGTTTATCTTTTAATGAGACTTCAACTATTTTAAAGGGATGATATTTGTCTTTTATTGATGTAGCTTATTTATTTTTTTCCCTAATTTTTTTTTTATTAGAGTAAGTCCACTTTTGACTAGTATGGGTAGTGAAACAAACATTTCAAGAGGTCTGGGTCTTCCCCTAGACAAATAAAGATAGAAAAGGAAACATCATGACAAGAGTACAAAAAGGACCCATACAAAAAAGGTATGAAAGTGAAAGAGTAGAGTGGGCATAAACAAGGGAGGAATAAAAGATCAAAAAAAAAAAAATCCCCAATAAGGGGAGAACAAGAGACAAAAATCAACAACCACATTTGATTAATGTAGGAACCAGTTGGTTTTGTATGGACTAAAAACTAGCCTAAGCTAATAGAGAGAGGTTCAAGTCTCTAAGAATGGATAAAATATTGAGAAAGAGAAAAGGAAATTAACAATTCAACTCAAAACCATTCCCAAGAACAAGAGGGGTGGGTCCCCAAGAGCCCATACTAGGACCCAAAACCAATAAAAAGATAAGGAAAATAGTAATAACCCTAGAGGGATCTAATGTCTTCACCAACCCACCAATGGTCAAACTATATAAAAATCAAACTCAATAGTAAAAAAAATTATTATGAAATTATAGAAAATTATAATTTTAAAATTTAAAACACTTCACCTTATTTTCCAACCAATAGCTTCCAAGTAATGATCAATTCAATGACAAGACACATTGTCTACAAAATAGTCAAGTGTCATTAATGCTAGCGTAAGTGAATGTATCACTGGGGATACAAATTTTTCATTTTTATCCATAGTCTCAAGGATCTTGAAGGGATTCCTTCCTAATTTTTTTATGTTCATTATACTATACTTTCCTACTGTGTACAAATCTACAAGGCATTTCTTTCCATAAAATTTGGGGATAAGTGGTAGGGCATAATCTAGACTGGCTATGCATTTGATGAAGGGATCCTTGTCCATGAGAGATAACCCTATGTTAAAGCCAAGATCTTTCAAATATATCTTCATCTTGCACTTGTGCTTATAGTTGACACTAAAACTTGTATCATATTGAGGTGGTGTAGTTCTTTTATCCTTTAGTTTATTATTTTATTTACCAAGATTGGATTTATATCAAAGAGATAAATAGACTTCTAAGTTATCCTCATTTATCTTATTGGGACCATCAACCAATTCACCTTAATTTTTCCAATTCAGAATGGGTCTAGTCTCTTTGTTTTTATTCCTAAAATCCATCTCTCCTTTGATCGTATCCAACGGGGAGGATGCCTCTACAAGGGGAATATATTTTTCAAGTGTTAGGGTCAAAATATCATTAGCACTTATCACATCAACCTGATAGGATATTTCTTTTTGTCTCCACATTTATGACCAAAGATATAAATCCTTGAGCATATTTACTTGGATTTTTCATACACAATGCTCTATCTCTGAATTCCAAATTTTGATTTCACCTTAATGAACTTGGGTAAAACTATTTATGTAATAATATTGACATTAATTCTAGTAAAAACAAGTTTGATTCTTAATTTTATAACTAAATCAATTCTTACAAGTGATCTAATAGAATTTGTAATCCCCACTAGGATGTTATTTTTCTTGTATTATAGTGGGAAGGTTGGGATTCTGATATAAGGAGGGATGGTGTTGGGAACCTCCTTAAATGGGTTAAAACCATACTTCCATTTTTCAAAAGCAAGATAAATTTATAGAAAGTCTAAATCCCTCATTCAAGAATACAAGCACATTCTTCTTAGTTCAAGAAAGATAAATGTAGGAAGCCATTTGACATGGCTAAAATCTGTAGCCTTCCTCTGAAGGACCATGTTATTCTATCCCATTCTCTTACAACATCAGTATTTAGTCTAGACACTAAACTTTCCTATGAGACTATTCTGATATTTCTCTTCTGCCTAATCTAATTCCATATCCAGAATTTCTAGTATGGCTTCCTTGTAAATAGTAAATGGGATTAGTTTCTTAAAGCTTTATATTTTAATATTATCTATTCTAACCACTTTAGTCTAATAAATACAAAATTTCTTTGTGGCAAACAACGTTATCTTATCACCTCTGTCACCATCTTCCTTATCTTCCCTTGCAGTGCCCTCTCTTGTCATCACCATTAGACCAGTTTCCTCTTTACAATTAGTTTTTAATTAAATATTATTACTTATCTATTATTTCTCTTGAATTATTAATATCGATCTATATTTGTCTTAAACTTTCACAACATTCTTGTTGATCTAGTCTTACTCTTGCATTATTATTGCTCTATTGGCCTAAGGTCATTCTTCTTATAACTTATTCTTGTTATTGTAATTGTAGATTCTTGTTGCAAGCTTTCAAAGCTAGGATGGGCTTTTTCTCTTTATGAAAACTTTCCCACTCATCACATTCACCTTAACTTTGTGGTTTATGATCACTACAAGGTAACATTGTTCATTAAGTTTTATTTCTTATTCAGAATTTAATTTGATCTTTGAAAAAAAAAATATGTCATGGTATGAGAAAATTAGTTATAGGTACAATTTTATGAATGGACCCCTGAAACTTATTATAAAACCATGGTGACTTCTAGATTTTAAGGATAATTCCATTGGGTAATATTTAGAAAAATCATCATGTAGGTATAAATTCATTAGTGATTTCTATTAGCTCTTTCCAAAAACTTATAAATATATGACTAATTAAACTTTATATTAAAATCAATAAATAATGGAAAAAAAAACTATAGTGAAACCCCTTTCTAAAAACACATTCATTGGATAAATATGCTTGAGGTGGAATAATGATTATGATCAATGGATAGGTTAAGTTTTTTAATAAAAACTATTTTGCTTTACCTTGTGAAATTGGGGGTAGTCTAGATATTTCAAACACTTGACCAAATGAGTAAATCCAAGTAAGGATGACATGGGAGATAACATGAATAAGAAATGATATAGACCCATCCCAAACTTAAAACCTAAATAGGTATGTACAACTCTGAAAAAAGTCACCACCACATCAATGCACAGACACACATTCAAAATATTTTTGAGGTCTTACTAATCTCTTTACTAAACAAATAATCCTAAGAAAACATAAAGATCTTGATGATCTCATTAGTAAAAAAAAAATCCAAGTGATAACTAGATTATATCTAATATTAAAGGCTTTTGATATAGTAAAAAAGGGTTTTCACACTATGAGCAAAGATCCAATGAAAAAATAACATGGCAAACAGTTGAAATCCCTTAAAAGATATTTAAAATTCATTAAAAATGTGAAAACATTTATGCATATGTATGATTTGTATTTATTAATTAGATTGTACTTCATTGTTGGTTTCTTAGACTCCTCCTTGATCTCCACTTTAAAATGCCATGCACTTCATGATTCCCACAACCACAAAGGAACAAAAGTTTAATAGAAATGAAGTTATATGAATTAATGTTTTAGGGTTTCATGGTTCTATCATTTTAAGCTATTATAATCACCTATGTAGATTTATTTTATAAGAGGTAATTTATGTTAATTTAAAAAGCAATGGATAAAGAGGTTATAGGATTATAAATCTAAATTTGAGATCTTATTTATCGTTCCTTATTTATAACAATTAATTTTGTCCTCCTCTTTAAGGACTAAATTTGATGGCCATATGACTCAATATAAATTTAGTATAGACCTTTGCATTTCTCTCAAAATACCAACTAGATAATATAATAAACTTAATATATATAAAAAATTATGAAAAAAATGAGATTATAAATTATAAACTAAATATGGGGCCATAGGACAAGACAACTATAAAAAGTGAGGATTACATAATTGAAAAAATATTCAAAATAGTTTCATAGTTTTAAAATTATCAACTGTATAATAAGGTCTACCAATATGTCTAAATCATATCCATATTTTCCTTTTAAATATTATTTATTTAAATTAACAACCCATGCCAACCAAAATATAATTATTGCTTTAAACATTTAAAAATAAAATATAATATGATCATCAGACTCGGTTGTTTTTATTTAATTTATTCTTTGTTTATTATTTATAAGAATTACCTTATATGCCATTATTTCTTAGAGGAAATAATTTTTTTATTTATTTTTTAAATAATTATGAAGTAAATAATAACTAAAAAATATAATAAACTGAGTATAGAAAAAATTGTGACAAAAAATTAGATGATAGAATATAAATAATAAACTGACTATGGACTAGGATAACTATGAAAATTGTGATTCAATCTGACCACCCTAGTCATTAGATGATGTGATTTTCAAACTTCAAATATTTTCCATTTATTGAATTTGATGACCATTTACATAATGTAGCTAATGCACGTAGTTTTGACTCTTGAGGCATCATTTTTATCACTGCTAAACTTTACAAATTTTTTATCTTAAATAAAAAAGAGCTAAAATTATATTCTAGATATATAATCCATAAATTAATTGAGATTATTTATTTTATTGTGTAAATATGATATAATGTGAGGATTTTAAAATCATAAACTGATTCCAAGATACATGGATTAGGTGTATCTAGTTTTAGGTATTAAAGAATATTATACTTTGACTTGGATATCTAATGTTGTAATGTGAACTTCATAATTTGATGATGAATTTCTAGTTAAGACACAATGCTTTAGGCAATTACTCAGGTAGCATGGTATAAATTGAGTATAGACCTCTATAAGTCTCTCAAAATACCAACTAGATAATATACTAAATTGAGCATAGAAAAATTTGTGAAAAAAAATCAAAGTATAGAGTATAAACTAACTATGGGGCCATAGGGAAAGACAACTATGAAAAGCAAGGATAACATAACTAAAGAAATATTCAAAACATTTTCATAGTATTAAAATTATAAAATATATAATAAGGTTTGCCAAAATGTCTTAATTGTATCCATATTATCCTTTTAGATATTTTTTTATTTTAATTAACATGCCATACCAATAAAAATATAATTATTACCTTAAGTAATTAAAAACAAAATACAATATGATCATGATGCTTGTTGTGTTTACTTAGTTTGTTCTTTATACATTATTTAAAAGAAGTATCTTTCATGCCATTATTTGTCAAATGAAATCAATTTCTTGTTTGTATAAAATAAATATGTGGTAAGTAACGACTAGATAATATAATAAAGTTAGTATAGTAAAAATTGTGAAAAAAAACTTAGAGAATAGAGTATAAATAATAAACTAACTATGGGGTCATAGGGTAACAAAACTATGAAAATTGTAATATAATCAGACCAACTTGGTCATTAGATGATGTGATTTTAAAACTTCAAATCTTTTCATTTCTTGAATTCAATGATCATTAACATATTATAGCTAACGGACATAGTTTTGACTCTTGAGGCATCATTTTTATCACTACTAAATTGTAAAAAATTGTTATATATAATAAAAATATTTACAATTCTATTATAGATACATAAGCTATGTCTTAATTGATATCATTTGTTTTATTCCATGAATATGATATAATACTAGTATTTTAAAACAATAAAGTGATTCCAAGACACATGCATTAGTCATATCCAACTTCAGGTAGTAAGGTTTTTTTATGTTTTTAAAAGACCATATACTTTGACATGGATCTCTACTGTTATAATTTGGACTTCCTAATTCATTGATGAATTTAAAATGAAGACAATGTTTTAGGGAATTACTCAGGTGGTATGGTATAAATTGAGTACAAACCTCTATAAGTCTCTTAAAAGACCAAATAGATAATACAATAAATAGATTGTATAAAAAATTGTGATAAAAAATTAGATTATAAAGTATAAACTGACAATGGGGCCATAGGGAAAGACAACAATGAAAAGAAAGGAGGACATGATTGAAAAAAATATTCAAAACATTTTTAGAGCTTTAAAATTATAAAATATATAATAAGGTTTGCCAAAATATCTTAACCATGTCCATAATAACCTTTAAAATATGTTTTATTTCAATTAAAAAACCATGTCAACCAAAATATTATTATTACCTTAAATAATTAAAAACAAAGTAAAGTACAATTTTTTTTATGTAGTTATTATGGTTGGCTATATTTTCAAAATGTCAACCTCAAATTTGATTCATCTATATCTTCTTTATTAGGGTTATATACAACAACTCTGAAGGATGTTATATCAAGTTATCAAGTCTTCCAACTAGTGGATCATGTTTCAACCTTGATAAAACTAGTATATACATGTATGTAACATGATAAATATTCAAAATGAGGTTGAAGGAGAGGTTGAAATCCATAATTTTGGTTTTTATCCTTGATGTCCTAAAAATATGGTTCTCCAAGATTCTTTTTATGTACTATATATACTATGATCACGTGTAGGACTTAGTATAAAGTTGAGTATAGACCTTTGTAAGTCTCTCAAAATATCAACTAGATAATATAATAAACTAAGTATAGTAAAAATTGTGATAAAAATTGTAATATAGAGTATAAACTGACTATGGGGCCTTAGGGAAAGATAACTATGAAAATTATGGATGGCGTAACTAAAAGAACTATTTAAAACATTTTCATAGTTTTAAAATTATAAACAATATAATAACGTCTTCCAAAATGTATTAACCTTATCCATAATCAATAATGGCCTTTCACATTTTTTTTATTTCAATTAAAAAACCATGCAAACTAAAATATAATTATTAACTTAAATCTTTAAAAACAAAATACAATATGAAAACCTTTGTACAATTTCTATTGTTGGTTGTGTTTTCAAAACATAAACCTCACAATCGATTCATTTGTATCTTATTTATTAGGGTTGTATTCAAAAGCTGAGAAAGTTGCTATAGAATCTCAACAAGTATTCCATCTAGTGGATCATGTTTTAACCTTGACAAAAATAGTAAATAAAGGTATGTAACATGATCAAGATTCTATAAGAACTTGGGGGAGAGGTTGAAATCAATAATGTTTTTTTGTTATCATTTATGTGCCAAAAATATGGTTCTTTAGGACTCTTTTTGTGGATTGCATATGGTAAAATCATGTGTAGTACTTAGTATAAATTGAGTATAGGCCTTTGTATTTATCTCAATAGAGAAACTAGATAATATAATAAAATGAGTATAGAAAACATTTTGACAAAAAAATAGAGTATAGATTATAAATCGACTATGGAGCCATAAAGCATGACAACTATGAAAAATGAGGATGACATAATTGAAAATAATATTAAAAACATTTTCATAGTTTTAAAATTATAAACCAAACAATAATTTTTGCCAAAATGTCTTAATCATATCCACATTGGCCTTTCAAATATTTATTCATATCAATTAGCAAACCATGATAGGAAAAATATACTTATTACCTTAAACATTAAAAAAATACAATATGAAAGACTCTTTATAGTTTATATGGTTGGTTTTGTTTTCAAACCACGATTATAATAGTTGATTTAACTATATCTTCTTTATTAGGTATGTATAAAACAATTGTAAAGGCTACCAGATCAAGTCAATAAATATTCTAGCTAGTGGATCATGTTTTTGCCTTGTCAAAATTAGTAAATAAATGTATGTAACATGATCAATATTTTTTTTAGAATATTGTTTTATTCCTTCCATGGAAATATAGATCCCTAATCTTTGCTTAAAGTAGCATTAATGACTTCCATATGTTGTGATGAAGTTTAATTTTGAATTGATTTGACCATTGAGAATGACATCGATTAAGGTGTTATTTTTTAATTTTAAATTTGGATTTTTTGATCTTCGATTACTGGTATTATTTTTGTTGATATTTGACTTGGTACAATTTGACCATTGGTGGTTTGTTGGACATTTTAGATACCATTGGGAACCCCACTAATTTTTTTTTCTATTCTTGTATTTAGATCCTATTTATGTTTAATACTATGTTAGGTGTTCCGACTTGTTGGAGTTGGGTCCTTAGGGGACCCCAAAGTTTATCGTTGTCCCTTATGGGAGATTATTTTGAAGATTATTTCTTTGATTAGCTTTGTTTGGATTGGGTCCTGTAAAGATCCTAAAAACTGGCTTTCTTTTTTGTGGGTACCTTTTTTATGTTTCCTTGGTTGTGGATTCCCCCAGGAATCCTTCTTCTATCCAATTCATGGATCCATGCTAGGGTCCTTATTCATTTGGTGAATATTTTAGGAGACATGGTCCCCCTTGTGTCTAGGGTAGGTTTATGGTCATTTATTTCACTAAAATTTCTTATTTGTAAGCTTATTTCATGATATCTTTTAGAGACTCAAACCTCTAAATATGTGTGGGGATGGATTCCATATCATCTTCTAAAGGTGGGTTTATCTTAATAAGAACATGATCAAGTTTCAAGAGGTTGAAATAAAATAAAAAATATCATTATCCTTTTTATTCCAAAAATATGGTTCTCTATGACTATTTTTATGTAGTATATATAGTAAGATCATGTGTAGTACATAGTATAAATTGAGTACAAACCTCTGTAAATATCTCAAAATACCAACCAGATAATATAAAAAATTGAGTATTGTAAAAATTGTGACAAAAAATTAGAGTATAGAGTATAAACTAATTATGGGGCCATAAGGCAATATAACATGAAAAAAAAGGATTACATAACTAAAAATAATATTTAAAACATTTTTGGAGTTTTAAAATTATAAACTATATGATAAGGTCTACCAAAATGTCTTAACCATATCCATAATCAGTAATGGATTTTCAAATAAATTTTTATTTCAATTAACAAACCATGTAAACCAAAATATAATTATTACCTTAAACATTTAAAAAATATATATAGTATGAAAACCTCTCTAAAGTTTTTATGGTTGGTTACATTAGGAAAATGTGAGCCTCACAATCAATTCATATATATCTTATTTATTAGGGTTATAAACAACAACTTTGAAGGTTGTTAGAGCAAGTTATCAAGTTTTCAAACTAGTGGATCATCTAGTAGCCATGCCAAAATCAATTAATAAATTTATGTAGCATGATCAATATTCTAAATGAGCCTGAGGGAGAGGCTGAAATCATTAATGTTTTTTTCTATCCTTTACGTCACAAAAATATGGTTCTCTAGGATTCCTTTTGTTCATTACATATGGTAAGATCATGTGTAGTACTTAGTATAACTTGAGTACAAATCCGTTTAAGTCTCTCAAAAGACCAACTAGATAATATAATAAATAGAGTATAGAAAAAATTATGATAAAAAATTAGAGTATAGAATATAAACTGACTATGGGGCCACAAGAAAAGACAACTATGAAAATCTAGGATGACATAACTAAAAAAAATTTGAAAACATTTTCATAGTTTTAAAAGTATAAACTTTATAATAAGGTCTAACAAAATGTCTTAATCATATCCATAATAGATAATGCCCTTTAAAAAACTTTTTTGTCAATTAACAAACCATGCAAACCAAAATATAATTATTATTCTATGTTTATTGTGTTCTAAATCATAATTGGTAATTAACACATTTATAAAGCTAGGTAAAACAAACATGTTATTCCTTCTATATGGATTTAATGACTAAAAATTTAATAATTAATAACTAAAACTATAAATACACACTTATAAGTTGAAATTTATATGTATTCAATACTTAAAAAACTAGGCAATATTAAAATAGGTTAGTGACACAAATGAATTCACATCCTAAATTCCAAAACATAATGTATATTTTATGTTGGCAATATAATTGTCATTGATTTCAAAATGGAGATTATTGGCATTATGGATGTCATCGATGATCAAAGATGAATATTATGATTAGAAGATATGTAAAGGATCCTCTAAAATGTCAAAGATGATTCAAGTGCTTATGTGCATGAGTGGATTTCATCTAGTTCTTTATATTGATTATCTAGATGTTTTGGGTTTATGACAAGAAAATATGAGAAGGTAGTTTGTTGATGTCACTATTGCCATGTGTGGATGAGTTTGGGGGAGTTGGTCATATGGTTGTGATCACATTAGTCCCTAGTTTCTATGTTTTGAATCTTAGGTCATGTAATATATTGAGTTAAAATATATGCATGAGCAAAGTAGGGCTCCCATGCATTTTGATAGCGTTTTCACACAGTCAAATTTACAGATGGCAATAAAAAGTTTAGTAGGAATTTTTATGATGTCATATATTATAGGTGTGAAGGTTTCTTGATTAAATGAATATATTTATGGATTGCCATATATGAGAGGATATTATGCACTAAATTATAGGTCATATGATTAAGCACATCAAAAGTTTTGCAAGAATAAAGTTGGCCTTCCATGTAGTTCTAAGCATAGTTAGCTCTGTGGCAAAAGAATTTGAGTGAGTATATTAATGGAATTATATAGTTAATGCATGAAGTATTCAAGAATAAATGAGATTATATATTTTTTCATTATCATGCCTAATTTATATGGTCTAAATTTTATAACATATGTATGAGTGAATCAAAATATATGAAGGTGTAAAGTTAGCCTTCCAAGAATATTGAGATGGTCCCATACTTAGTCAAATTTGTACAAAGTAAAGTTTGAGACAATTATAAGATATAATATTTATTATTTATTTGTACATTGAATATCTAATGACATGAAATGAAATTAAATGGTTAAAGAGCAATGTGAGGATACCAAGTGTCTCAATAGTGGGAACTGATAGCAATGAATAGAAGCATGCACTAATGCCAAGTGTCACATTCTTGAGAGCTAAGTAGAGATAAAGATCAAGTGTGTCAAAATATTGAATGATGACTTGATGATCATGAAATAAATATCCAATAGAGCAAGTGGACTCAGATGAGATTAAGTGCTCAACATTTAACGAGACAGAGGCAAGTTAAAGACCAAGCTTGTTTGATGAGATCGATAGAGTGTATTCATTTGAAAGGCTCAGGAAACACCTAGATGAGATAAATAGCTATATGTTTAATGATAAGATATAATTAAATTTCATGAAAATTTGGAGATCCAATAGCATGTGGGATCTTGGGTCAAAAATATCAATGGACTTGTTTTAAAGGTTAGAATGTTAAAGTCTGAAAGCATACCAAGATTGAATAGAGCATGTAAGCTTGTTAGATCTTGATAAAATGGATGTATGTTAAAGTTAAGTAATTTTAATTAAGACCATTATATCATGGTTCCAAACTTAAGATCAATGGTCGATATTTAAATATATGATCATGCTATTGGTCAAGTGAAAGAACATGTAAGTCATGAATCATGACACAGACAATGAATTTGATTATTGTAATCAATCAAATCTATGTAAATATGCATGTGCATAAAAACTAGAGCCCAATATATGATAAAGATAGTAATGAGACTATGAATCACGATGGTGGATCATGAGTTGAAGAAGTGGGAAACTTGTAGTTAAATATAAGAACTAAAGTCCAATAAAATTGAGAGTGATGTGTCAACAAACTTGTGTGAACCTAGATGAGATATGAAAGCCTAGGTCAATTGTTTATATATATGACATATAGGATATAGGCAAATTTTTTTGGTATATTGAATTGTGTCAAATATAGATAATTATAGAGACACTAAACCAAATGGGTAGAGAAGAGAAGGGAAGGGAAGAGAGCTAAAGTGCAGAGCATGACCAGTTACAGATCAGACCTATAATAGAGAATATATAATTGGATTCATTCATGAATCTATATTATAATCTAGATTTGTAGCTCCATAGTATAATCTAATAGGTAGGTCTCATCAAATAAGATTTGTTGGTGCTCAGTTGGGGAGTGGGTGCTTCCTTAGAGTTGGTGCTCTTAAATTAGGGGCTTGGTGTCTCTTTACAGTCAGTACCCTTAAATGTGTAATTTGTGAGGTTTTTATTGTTAGGCTAGATTAGAATAGTACATTTTAGAAGCTATTTTCACCATGGTTTTTCCCATATTTATTTTTCCACACACACATGTAGTGCCATGTGAATTTGTATATGTGTGATCTCTACATATTTTTTTAATCTTCATATCCTTTCTAGTTTGTTCTTAAAAGGAACTAAAAAGGACCATGTTAATAAATATACTAATTCACCCTTCCTCTTATAATTTATTTATGTATTAACAATTGGTATTAAAACATTGGTTTCTTAGAAGAAGTTTAATTAGCTCAGGTGGATCTTGGATGGTGAACACAAATGGCAAGTCAAAAAGGCTCTTCCTCAAAAAAAGCACCTCTCTTCATTAGAATGAAATGATATCTATCTTCATTAGGGTTTGATGTATGGATTTATATTTTAAATAGATATACATCCCCTACTACAACTCTTATTGATCAGGCTACCAAGAAAGCATATGAGAGTAATGATAAGGTAAACAATGCTATCCTTTATGGATTATCAAATTTAGAGTTTGTCAAAGTGATGCATTGTAAAAATGCACAACATATCTAGAATAAATTGAAAATCATCTATAAAGGTGATAACAAGGTAAAGTAGGCCAAGCTACAAATTTTCAAAGGCAAGTTTAAAATCCTTAAAATTAATGAAGAAGAGGAAATTACATACTACCTTGTCAGATTAAATGAAATAGTCAATACAATCAGAGGCCTTGGAGAAGAGATGAAATATCCAATCATTATTAAGAAGTTCCTAAGATCTCTACCATCAAGGTGTGACTCAAAAATCTATGCAATATAAGAAGTAAAAAATCTTGATAAACTCATTGTTGACGATTTACATGAAACATTCATAGCCTATGAGATGAGAATGGGATAATCATATACCTTCAAGAGAGAATCTACATTCAAAGCATCCAAACTAGTAAAGGAAAAATCACCTACATCTAAATCTGTGGAGACTAATGAAGAAGAAGCCAACTTTTTCAAAATATTGAGAAGAGGGTCTGGAAAGTACAAAGGTAAGTTATCCTTCAAATGTTTTAACTATGGTAAAGGACATTTTGCTATTAAATGACCTTATAATAAGAAGGATAATTTAGAGCAAGAATAAAATATTAAAAATTTGAAAACTCACTATTCTAAGAATAATAACTTATTCAAAAATAGGAAAGGCCTATAAACAAAAAAGGATAGTGATTCAATGGATGAAAGTGATAGTTATGATGATGATCATGACTATGATTATATGGCTGAGAAAAAGGAAGTCATATTCATGATAATAGGATTATCTTCTGTGGATCAAGGAGAAGTTAAAGACTAAAATTAAAAATAAGGATAAGTGGATCTAGAGTGTCAACTCATTTATGCTTTAGAGGAAATAGACAAGTTGAGAAAAGAGATCTCAAAATCGAATAAGTTTGGACAAAAGGAAATTGAGAAAATGTCCAAAAGTCTTGAGAAATATGATTAGATGGTGGTTAGCCTAAAGACACAAGTTGAAGTGGATAAAATAATAGACTATGTAGTCAAACTTGAACTAGAATATAAATCTGATGAGTTTATGAAGTTAGAATTAAAGATTGTGTCTTTGAGAAAAGCTAAAGGATAACTAGATAAAATTTTGAAGTTGATAAGAGGATCGAATATTATTGATTATTGATCAACTCTCAAAAGCCTTCAAAAGAGATATTGGGTCTTGGTTACGTAAAACCAATTTTTTTCATAACTATTACATCTACTAACCTATATGACAACTTCAAAGTAGAAGGAAAACTAAGAGCAAAGAAAGAGAAATCTTGCAAGGATATAAATATAGACTCAAACACAACTGATGTGAAGAAATCTAAAGAATAAAATAATACTAAATAAAAGAAGAAGACAAAGGTAGCTAATGAAGATGGATACACAAAAGTGAGAGACTTGAAGAAGTTAGAGTTTAGAAGATATCCTCATACTTCACAAAGAAATGATATGACTAGATATTCCTCATCTTTCTATGGTTATTTCTATACATGCAATCAATTTGGTCATAGGGTTATTGATTGTAGATTTTTACCTAAATAACTATTTTTTAAAGTATAAATTCTTTTGCTCCCTTGTTAGATACCAATGTAATATTTTATAATTCTAATAATTTTGGTCACGTAGCTAAACAATGAAGAAGAAATTTTGTAAGAACAAAAACACAAAGTAAGAAGAAAGACATGCCTCCTAGTTCAAACAAAGGTTCACAAGTCTCTTAAAAGGAGAAAAAAAATCCAAATAAGAAACCCAAGGAAGTGTGGAAAGTCAAATATCGATCTATGATTGATCAAACTGAATTTCATGCCAAGGAGGAAAATTTGTGTGTAATAAACATTGGTTGCGCAAATAAATGACTAGTGACAAGAACAAGTTCATCAAATTGAGAAAATGTATGGAAGGATCTGTTACCTTGGGAGACAACACTATAGTAAAAATCATAGGTAAAGGAACCTTGAACATAGATGTAAAGTTGCCTACACATGATGTCATTTATGTTGAAGGATTGAATTATAATCTACTAAGTGTTAATGAAATGTGTGACAATGGATTTAAGGTCACATTTAATGTAGAAGGCTTCAAGTTAAAGATATATAGAAGAATAGTTAATTAAGGGAAAAGAACTGAAAGCAATATTTATAATTTTGTTAAAGTGAATGGCAATAGTTGCCTAACATGAAATATTGATGAGAGTTGGTTATGGCATAAAAGAATGGGTAATGTTAACTTTGATAACCTAGTCATAGTGAGATCAAATAAGTGTGTTAGTTACATACCTAAGATAACCAAACTTACAAACATTATTTGTAAGAAATGTCAATTAGGTAAGTAGACAAGGGTCAGATTTCAAACAAAGGAGTATGCAACTATAAAGCCTCAAGATTTAGGTCATACTGATCTTTGTGGTCCTACTAAGACAAGAGGATATAAAGGAGAGAGATAGTTCATGTTATTTATAGATGGTTACTCAATAATGACATGGATAACCTTTTTGAAAGATAAGTCTCAAACATTTGAGAGACTCAAGATCTTTAAGGCCATGGTGGAGAATGAGATTAAATAGAAAATCAATTGCTTAAGATCTGATCAAGGTGGATAATTCACTTCAAATGAGTTCATAGAGTATTGCAATAAGCATGGGATCAAAAGGCATTACTCTACATCAAGGACTCCACAACCAAATGGATTTATTGAGAGAGAAAAATAGGATAGTTAAGGATATGTCCAGAAAAACACTAAAAGAGGCCAAGTTACTTGATAGATACTATAGAAAAGTAGTCCAAATAATGGTATACATCTCAAATATATTTCAACTAAGGTTAAATAATGACAAAACTCCCTATGAAATATGGTATGGAAAAGCTACCTCTGTTAAGTACTTTAGAGTGTTTAGAAGTAAATGTTACATTAGGATAAAGGAGCATAAATTGGGAAGCTTTGATTCAAGATGTCATGAAGGAATATTTATTGGTTATTCCACCCAAAGAAAATCCTACATGTGTTACAATAAAAGGCTACACAAGATTATAGATATCATCAATGTCAAGGTTGAAGAAGGTTTGAAACAAGTTAAACCTAACAAGGAAATCTATATTGAAGAATTAGATCTTGAAGAAGAAGTAGATAGTGAAGAGGATGAGGAAATGAATGAAAATGCACCTCCAAGATTTGTTCAAAAGGATCATCCTATAGAATAGATCATTGCAATAATAATGAAGGAATTCAGACAAGGATAAGAGTTGCACAAAACAAGGACCAAGTAAAATCTACCTTAATGTCTAAAATCAAGCCTAAGAGCTATGTTGAAGCCAACAATGATGAGAATTGGCCAAAATCCATGGAAGAATAACTAAGCCAAATTTAAAATAACAAAACTTGGTAATTAGTTTCAAGACCTTCAACCAATAATGTGATAGGTACAAAGTGGGTTTTTAAAACAAGCTCAATGAGGATGGAGCTATCATAAGAAATAAGGCAAGATTGGTGTGCAAAAGATATGCACAAGTTGAAGGCATAGGTTTTTTGGAAACATTTTCTATAATTTATAGATTAAAGACATAAAAATGTTTCTAGCATTCTCTGTTTACAATAAATTCAAAGACTATTAAATGGATGTTACGTCAACTTTCTTGAATGAGAACCTAGAAGAGGAAGTCTACATAGAAAAATTTGAAGCTTATTAATTTTCAAAACAAGAAGATTATGTATGTAGAGTAATGAAAGCTCTATATTGCCTAAAATAGGCACCTAGGGTATGGTATTCAATATTGAATAATTACATACAAAAATAAGGTTTCAACAAAGGATGTGTAGACAACAATCTGTACTTTAAATCAAAAGGTGAGCATATATTGATTGTTGTTGTTTATGTAGATGACATCATCTTTGGTGGTAGTAACAAGAAAATGTGCAAATAATTTGCTACATAAATGCAAAATGAGTTTGAGATGTCTATGCTTGGATAAATTTCTTTCTTATTTGGTCTTTAAATAGAAAAAACATATGAAGGTATATTTATATCCCAAACCAAATATGCAAAGGAAATGCTCAAGAACTTTATAATGGAAGATAGCCAACTAGATAGTACTCCTATGATAAATAGATGCAAGTTGATCAAATAGGATGAGTCCCTTATTGTAAATCAGACTATGTATATATCAATGATATGTATCTTGTTACACCTAAATACATCAAGACCAAATATCATGCAAGCAGTGTGCATGATTACAAGGTTTTTGGTTGTTCTCAAAGAATCATAGGTCAATGTAGTGAAAATGATCTTTATATATATCAAGAGAATAATTGACTATGTCCTATTGTATCTTAAAAGTGAAGATTTAACTTTGACAACATATATAGATGTTCATTGGGCAGGAAGTGTGGATAATAGAAGAAGCACTAGTGGTGGTGCACTTTTCCTTGGAAATAGACTTGTTTCTTGGCTAAGAAAAAAGTAAGAGTCAATCACGCTTTCTATAGAAATAGAGTATGTACCAATAGTGGCATGTTTCACTCAAGTCTTATGGATGAATAAAAAACTAAAATACATCAAGGTAGAGTAAAAATCACCTATCTCTATTCTTTATGATAATTTAAGTGATATCAATATATCAAAGAATCTAGTAATGTATTTGAGAACCAAGCACATATAAATCAAGTATCACTTATTAGGAGAGAAGGCTGTAGATCAAGAGGTCACAATGGAGTATGTGCCAACTCAAGATCAGATTATAGATATATTCACCAAACCTCTTCCCAAAGAATAATTTGAGTATCTGAGACAACATTTGGGATTGTTGAATCCTATATAACATTACTATATACTAGTAATGGGTCATGAGTCCAAGGTGAGAATCATATAAGGATTGTTAATACCTAGAAGAAGAGAGAAAAGGCAACTTAGGTATGCATACTTTTTTAAATTTCTAATGAGTTAATGGTTGCAAATTCTTGGACAAAATCCTTTATCTGATAAAGGGGGAGAAACATTTAAACAAACAAGTGAGAAAGAGTCCCTTTGCCTTTGATGTCAAAGGGGGAGAAGAATAACAAATTCTCCTTCCATAAAAGTTTGGAAAAAAGTGTAAATTCTTAATAAGATCAAAGCATGTGTCCAAATTGAGCTTAGGAAAATGTGTCATTTCCTAAGAGGTAATAAGTTTGGTATGAAAAACTTTAGTTCATAATGTTTCTACTCATTTTCGCTTTTCACATTCAGAAGAAATGAGAAACTAAAGTTAAATGGTCAGGGGTTAGAGGATACTTGGATGAAGTTGCCCACCATATCTAGATGATTGAAGGAGCTCCTCTTTGGCTGTGGAGGATGACACCTATAGATAAGAAGGACTTAAAAAAGAAAAATGTTAGATGGATATATGGTGGACTGCCAAGCAAAGCTCGGTCCCAAAAGTGCAAAGACTTCCTTAAGGGATGACAGTCCACTTATTTGACAAAAGAGTGTTAATAGAAAGAGAAATAATGAAAGGCTAAAGAAGAGAAATAGATAATGCATACCTGATTCCTGTAATCTACCTCTCACAGTCGTCGATGCTGGTTAGTTTTCCATCATCAATTGGTCAATGTTTCCAATGTCGGTTAGGTTGCTGACGTCGGTAGGGGTAATGGGCCTTAGATGGGTTTCAGGGAAAGTTTGTGGTCAAAAGAATGGTCTGGGAGATTCAAAAGGGTTTTTCAGGGATGCAAAATAGTGGACAGAGTCTTAGGGAGGACCAAGGTAGAGGACAGGGGTGGAAGGAGAATGAGGATGAGAGGAAGGCTTTTCAGCCTTTCTAAGAAGAAAGTCAGGTTGTATATCAATAATACTCAAGAATAGCCAATGGACTAATCACCAATGCATTCAAAAAAATACTAAAATATAAACCAGAAGAATACTTAGCTCTTGGTGGAGAACCAAAAGTGTAGAAGACTTGTTTCCGTTATGGCTGATGTAGGAGACTTCATGCAATCTTCTAATCCAATGTGGAGTGAATTCTATAGAGTTTCTTAGCCTGGAGAGTGATGATAGAATGATGATGCCTACAAAGAGTTGAGGAGCAACATAATTTAGATCTTGGGAGTAAGAGAATTCACATTTAGGCTACAGTTGAGGTCAGAATTTAGTTTTAAGCAACCAACGTCGGCGATATTGCCGACATCGATCGACTGTTAACTGACATGGCAGCTAGAAAATGGGAAAAAAGGCTATTTTTAGCCTTTTGCCCATTCTTCCATCTGCCAAGTTCAGTTGTCATTGTTAAACAATCCAAAGGAAGGTTTAATTGGTGCAAGAATTAGTAGGAGAGTTAAAATTAGGTCTTAGGTAATTATGATTAGTCATAGGGTGATAAATGGCCTAAGAGCTAGGAATCCAAGGTGAGGTGTCTAGGAGGAATTATTAATTTAAAATAAGTATTTTAAATTAATAAAGTATAGGTTATGCATGTTGAAGTTAGAAAGGGACAAAAGGGGGGGTTGACACTATTTTGGTGTCTACATTTGCCCCTTTTTGTCTTGTTGGTTGTTCTGACGAACTGCAAGACAAAAACAGGAGTAAGTTACCCCAGGTATGGGATAAGGTCATTTTTGTCTTGTTGGTTTTTTTGATGAACTGCAAGACAAAAATAAGAGTTGGTTACCCCAGATGTGGGATGAGGTATTCCCCTTCAAAGCGGGAGTCGAGGGAAGGTAACCTGATATCGAGTGTCGATTTGATAGATAGTGGATGGGTATGGTGAGGTTGGAGTGTGAATGCTGCAAAAGTTGAGATTGCATGTATACCACTTCATGTGATAGGTAGGTCAAATTTTCACAGTCAAAGGTCGAGGAGTGCTAAAATTGAAATAACCAGTCCCCAGCATTTAGTTGTAGCTGATTGGGTTAAATGATCAGAGCTGTAGCTCTAATGGTCGTCGTGTTCCAAGTATCCTGAGCTCAGGAAGTGCTCCTAGAAAATAGGAAAAAGTCACAAATATTGAGGATTAACTAGAGTGTGATCCAACAACATATGTGAGGGTCATAATATGGGTTGCGTAAAATTTACTAACTATTTGTGAGGTAGCATATATGCAATCAAAACAACCAAGGCATAGTTGTCTCAAAAGTGGTCATGGTTTGAGGAGATAGTTGTGATCCCTAAGGTCATTGGTCGAGTTGGGCTGAGTCATGGTATCATCTCAAGTGGCATGTTTTGTGGTCAAGGAGATGTATGTGATCACCAGTGTGCCCCATGAGAAATCTAAGGTGACTTCTATAGTGTCAGGGCTGGTTGTTTGGTCATGATTTTGGGTTGGTAGAGATAGTTGGTCCATTAGATGGATGGATGAAGGAATGGTCGAGCTAACCTCAGAGGACCCCATGTCAACTAAGTGTTGCCTACATAGCCCTTATTAGAAGGGCCTCAAGCCAATGTAGTTCTCCCTAAAAGGGAGGAAGAGGGTCGGTTATGGATGTGGGTTGGATGAGGTTAAGTCATGGTTAAAGGTAATATAGTTGGTCCATCAAATAGATGGAAAAATGATTATGGTCGAGCTAACCCCAAAAGACGTCATGTCAACTGAGTGCTACCTACACAGCCCCTGTTTGAAGGGCCTCAAGACAATGTAGTTTAGAAGAAGAGTCAAAATGGTTGATGATTGGTTTGGTCATGTTTTGAAATGATGAGTGTATGATGATGTTACGGCCTTTTCCATATTATGTGATGGTGTATTCTGTAGCATTGGTGATAGGGTTTTCCATCCCTAGCAAGTTTCCATATTAATGATGGATGTATGCTAAAATTGAAATGAGTATGTTTATGCTTCAGCAAGTAATGGTTTATGCTTGACATAATTTGTGTGGTTGATAGTTTCCATGTGTATTGGTTTCCATAGAAACTAGTGTGAATAGGCTATGATAATGTTAGTGGTCTAAAAAAGGTTTGGTTGGTTTGGTTTGGTTTAGAAAATGATTTGTTTGGATTGGTTGTATGTGACCAAAGTGTGTAAGAAGTGAAAGGCGCATTGCTCTTTCATTGACAAGGACCATAATGATAGTATAGATAGGGTTATTGCAAACAAAAACTCCATTCATGCATTACGTCATTGACCATTGTTTGTGTTAGAGAAGTAATCAAATCACTTGATGTTAATTGAGTTAAAAATCCCTTGGGTATGTTGGGGTAATAGGTTTGATTATGTGAGATGTGAGGATAGCGTAACCCTTTTTATCAAGGATAACTTCTCCCCTTTTATAGGTGACCCTGAGAACGACTGTAGGCAAGTCCATGACTTTATATATATATATATATATATATATATATATATATATATATATATATATATATATATATATATATATATATATATATATATATATATATATTGGTAGACTGATCAATGCAGGAAGTCTACGTGAGGATGTTGTTTTGTTTTGTGGTCATATGTGAAGTTGATCGATGTGGGAAGCTTCAGAGAGAGTGTTGTTTGTAGCAATATTTGGGCATAGCCGTCCTTCGAGGGATTGGTCTATATTTTGCTTTGTATGGTTGAATGTCTATGAATAGTTGTCCTTCAAGGGAGCAGTCTATCAATTACAACAATGATGTAGCTGTCCTTCGAGGGAGCAATCTACATTTATAGTTTTATGACCTTTGAATAGGCATACCAGTTATATATATATATATATATATATATATATATATATATATATATATATATATATATATATATATAGACTAAACTTTTGGTCATGGACTTGACTATAGAGGTTTGGGGGTTTCCCTTTTATTAAGACAAAGCATTCATGCTTTACCAAAGGGTTGACTAATATTTGTAGGGAAAAAGGGTTGAAAGGAATAGGAATGATGATGACGGGGGTTGCTCAAGGGAAGAGCCCAAGTTAAACATCAAGTGAATGATTACTTGATTAATAGTAGAATGGTCGTAGATGCAAGGCATTAAGGGGTTCAGGTTTTGGCCAGCCTTCAAAGTCCCTGATCCATACTTGTGTGTTATGATATAAGGTCTGAGCCAATTAGGAGAAAACTTGCCTTGTTTACTTCTTTCCATATTGGTCACGTGTTGGTTTTCTTTGAGGACAAGATTTCCAATTTTGAAATCTCGTTCTCTCAGAATTTTGTTATAGGCATGTTGGATGCGATTTTGGTAGATATGGAGATGGTTGAGGGTAGCAAGGCGATGTTCATCAAGTAACTCAAGTTGAGCCAACCAATATTGATGAAAGTCATCATTAGAAAGTATGTCATGCAAAGAGATGCGTAGAGAAGGTATATGTACTTTAAGAGGCAAGACAGCCTCAGTTCCATACACTAGAGAGAAAGGTGTAGCACCCGTAGGGGTTCGAATGCTAGTGTGGTAGGCCCACAAAGTGAAGAGAATGTGGATGTGTCAGTCCCTTCTAGTGTCATTGACCACCTTCATTAGAATTTTAGTTAATATTTTGTTGGAAGCCTCAGCCTACCCATTTGCTTGTGGGTAGTAAGGCAAGGAAAAGCTGAGCTTTATGCCAAATGAGCCACAAAGTTTCTGGACAGTTTTATTTTTGAATGATTTTTCGTTATCGGTGATGATCTTGTGGGGTACACTGAAATGACAGATGATATGGGTGTTGATGAAGTTGACAATTTTGTCAGCTTTAGTGGAGACGAGGGGAATTGCTTCCACCCATTTAGTAAAGTATTTGGTTGGGGTGATAATGGACTGATGTTAGAGAGATGAATGGGGGTTAATCTCATCGATTAGGTCTAAGCCCTATAGTGAAAAGGGCTAGAAGTCCTTTGCAACTTATAGAGCATGGTTAGGGACATGAAGTAAGTTAGCGTGTTGTTGGCATTTGATACAATGTCGAACATAGTCGTTGTAGTCTTGATGAAGAGTGGGCCAATAATAGCCCAGAGGAAGGATGCGCTTGGCAACCGAGTTACCACTGAAATACCCTCCACAAATCCCATCATGGACTTGTTTGATAGCGTGCGATGTTTCAGTGGAGGTTAGACATCAAAGAAGGAGGCCATCGAAACCTCATTTATAGAGAAGACCCCCTAGCATAGTATATCAAGCTATGCTTTTGATAAAAGCCCATCACGCATTGCTAGAGAGATTAGGAGGGACAATAGAATAAGTTAAGTAGTCCACAAGTTGTTTATACCAAACATCCTATGGGCTAGAGTCGATGGTGCTGACAAAGCTGATGTTAGTGGAGATATATGAAGGTAATGCCAAATGGTGTACCGTAACATAAATCCTCAAGGAAGATGATGAGGATGGAATGCGTGAGGTGAGAGAAGCCATAGTATCAACAAACTTATTCATAGATCAAGGAATAGTTTGCAAGAGGTAATGGTCGAAAGATTCTTGCAGGGTGTCAACACGGTGTTTGTACCTTTGCAAAACTTCATTTTTACAAAGATATGAACCGTTGATTTGATTGATGACTAGTTCTGAGTCGCCAAAGATGTTGATGGTCTTGATGCCTAGGAAAAAGGTGGTTTGAAGTCCCAAAATTAAGGCTTCATATTCATCCATGTTGTTGGTACATTCAAAGTCAAGTTTGAAAGATAGGGGCATGGGCTCACCCTCGTGAGGGATGAGAATGACCCCCACACCCCCACCATGTTGACATTTAGACCCATCAAAGAACATTGTCATTTGATAGAAAATGTCATCGGTGGATAACGTGGCAATGGATTCATCAGGGAACTCATAATGGGAAGGTTGATTGTCAGGTAGAGGGGCATCTGCTAGTTGGTCAGTGATTGTTTGCCCCTTTATAGATTTATGTTGGATGAATTCCAAGTCAAACTCAACAAGAAGCATGAGCCAATGAGCCATATGTTGATTTTGGTATGGCTTGGAATGAATGTATTTAAGAGGGTCAGTGTGGGTGATGACATAAGTTTTGTGATTGAGAAGATAATGACAGAGTTTGGTAGCGGCAAAGACTAATGCCAAACAGATTTTTTCGGTATGAGTATACAGAGTTTCATAATCAATGAGCATTCGGCTTATGTAATAAACTGCTTGCTCACGATGTTTTTCATCTCGATGCACGATCATGGCACCTAAAGAATGATTTGTTGTTAAGATGTAGAGGTAGAAGGGTTGGTCATCTTTTGGTGGAATAAGGACTGGTGGAGAGACAAGATAGCATTTAAGGGCTTCAAAAGCCTCTTGGAAATATTTATCCCAATTAAAGGAGATGTCCTTCTTGAGGAGGTGATGAAAGGGTTGACATCAGTTAGAAAGCTGGGAGATGAAGCGACAGATAGATTGAAGCTTCCCTTGCAAGCTACGAAGTTGCTTTAAATTAGTTGGCGGTGGCATCTCGAGTATAGCTCAAATCTTAGCAGGATCAATCTCAATGCCACGAAGAGAAATGATGAAGCCTAGAAGCTTCCCTAAGAGAACCCCAAAGACACATTTCTTGGGGTTTAGTCAAACATTGTATTGGAGGAGCTGAGTGAATATGATTTTGAGAATGGTTAAATGGTTATGACGAAGTTTAGATTTACCTAGTAGGTCATCCACATAGTCCTCCATGACTTTGTGGAGGAGATCGTGAAAGATGTAAGTCATGGCACATTGATATGTGGCGCCTACATTTTTTAGGCCAAAAGGCATGACCCTATAGAAAAAAGTCCCCCATGGGGTGATGAAGGTAGTTTTGTGTTGATCTTCTAGTGCAATCAGGATTTGGTTATATCATGAAAACCCATCCATGAGTGATAGCATTTCATGACTGGCCATAAGATCAATAAGTTGGTCGATGTTGGGTAGAGGAAAATCATCCTTTGGGCAAGCTAGGTTAAGGTCACGATAGTCAGTACAGATTTGGATCACCCCAGTTGCTTTGGTGATAGGGATGAGATTTGACACCCATTGTAGATAATCAATGGGTTGGACAAAAGGAGATAGAGATAAGATGTTGAAGCTCCTCTTTGACAAGGAGGGCGATGCGAGGATGCATCTTGCACAGCTTTTGCCTGACAAGCTTAGCTTCTAGGTTTATGATGATGTTATGGATGACAATGTTAGGGTCGATGCCAGGCATGTCACTGTAGGTCCAAGCAAAGGCTTTGCTATGATCTGAAAGGAATTTGGTATAGTCAATTTGTTCCTGGGTGTCCAAAGATTAACCAATCTTATAAATGTGAGGAACATTGGAAGATGGAAGATTAATGTCAATGGTCGATTCATTTAACATAACCTGCATTTCCGAAGGAAGGGATCGTTGAATGAAAGAGTCATCTACACCCATGTAGGTGAGAATGGCATCATTGTCTATGCATTAGACATAGTTGATGGTAGCAGATTCATCGTCTATCATGTTTGGATAAATGAGAGGGAGAGACCTGGATACCCTACCTAGTTGATAGGTTAGGGGTTCCAAGTGAATGGCATTTATGCAAAAAAAACTAGGAGGGATGGAAACCACCGACTCCATAGGTGAAAATGGGGGAATAGGTGAGTTTGGAGGTGATTGTTCTATGATAGGTTCAGGGCGAGGGTTTTTAGAAGTTTCAGTAGGTTCTTCAAAACCCAGGCCATGTCATTTCTTGGCATTCTTTATGGCCTTGTCATTTGGTGGTTCGACGGGCTGGTGGGAGCCTTGTTCATAGCACCCAAAGCCAAAGCCCTTCCATGCACACCTATAAAGATAGGTATGATCAAAGTTTGGGTTGCTAAGGAAAGAGAAGTCAGACGTAAATAGTTGGGGTGATGAAAGAGGATTCCCATCAGTGGGAGCTTGATTTAGCCCTCCATAAATGAGACTTGTTTGAAGATTGGGAGGACCATAAGGGAGGACCATTCTGATACGATGGTCATAACTAGGATTATGATGAAGTTGTCCATACTCTTGAGGAGCCTAGAACATGTCCAAGGTGAGTAAATGATACTCCCCAAGTGAAAGATGTTGGAAGGTATCTTCCATAGGGTCTTTTGTTGTCACTTGAGGAAGTGGTGTAGGTGTAACCGCCATTTGCGTACTTGTTGAAGCTTCCACAGGTGGAGGTGTTGTTTGGGTCAATGTCTTGAAAGGAATGAGAACATCGTTGGGTCGATAAATTGTGTTGCATGTCTTAAAAGGGGAGGGGTCAGTGGGAATGACATGGACTTGACCGTTGTGTTCAAATTTGACACAACAGTGTAATGTAGAAGGGACACAAGCCATGGCACAGATCCAAGGTCATCCTAATAACATGTTGTATTGGAACTCTCCCTCGATGATGTAGAAGAGCTCTGGGATTGTTCATGGGCCAACACAAATATGTAAGATGATGGTGCCAATGGTAGTGGTGGTGTTGTCATTAAAGGATCAAAGAATTGCATCAGTTTTAGAGATACAATTCTTTGGGAGGGCTAATTGGTCATAGGCATGGGTGGAAATGATATTGATGCTAGCGCCCCCATCAATCATAACTCACTTAATGCGATTTTGGTCAACGTAGGCTATGATGAAAAGGGTAGTATCCTGATCTTCCAAGTTGGAGGTAGGAATTTTAGAATCACTAAAGGTAATAGAGGCGATGGTGGGTAATGATTAGATTGAGGTAGCTAGTGGTTGGGGGTCCTCGGGTTGGACCTCTACTGCCTGTAAATCTTTGATTAAAGCTTGACGATGTTGTGGAGAGCTTTAAATGAGGTCGTATAAAGTCATCTTCACAGGAGTTTGGTGAAGTTGTTTCACCATAGAATCACGGATTGCCTCCGAAGAAGTGGGTTGGGATGCACCCAAGATAGAAATCTTGGGTTTGGGTGGTTGAGCAGGTTTGACAAATGGGTAGGTATAAGGAATAGCAACTTTCTCTTTTGCTTTATCCTTTAATGTTTGTGACCTAGTGGCCACATTGATGGTGTTAATCTCGAATAAAGGGGGCAAAGGAGGTAAAGGGACCATATTCTGATGATGGGATTTTGATGAAGGTGAAGAGGTTTGAGAGACATGAGATGGTGTTGGAGATTTGTTGACAGTATCCTCAACAAGAAGGGTGTCTTTTTCCAAGTAATGGCGAATGACAACCTTGAAGGCACAACAATTTTCAGTGTCATGCCCAGGTGAGCGATGATATAGGCATATTTTAGTGTCATCGAACCAAGACGGTTTTTGTTTGAGAGGTTGAAATGGTTTAATAGGTGGAAGAGTGATGCTAGAAGTTTGAAAAAGTCAGTGTAGTATCAAAGCATATGAACCCACTAAGGGGTCTGTGCTTGTTGATGCACTAGGTGTTGATGACTTTGGTTTGGGAGTTGTTGAGGGAGATTTTTGTACCACCTTTTGGGTTGGTGGTGTGGCCACATGTGTAGACGACACTTTCTTCATGAGGGGTGCCAAATTTTTTAGAGGAGGTATGTTTGTGGTGGGTAAAGGGAGTAATGGAGGAAACTTGTTTTTGTTAGGTGTTGGAGTAGGGAGCACTCCTATTAAGGTAGAAGGATGTAGGCCCAAAATGGAGGGCAATGACGATGGTGGAGGAGGATTTCTCTGACATGGTTTAGTAGCCTTCTTTAATACGGTGTGAACACTACTATTATGGGGGCAAGATTCAAATCTACCTTCACTTGTGGGTGAGTGAGGTTAGATATGGGGTGAACACTGAGGGATTTAACCAGTGTTGGTATGGTGGATGTTTGTGAGGGTTTAGGTTCAGATGTGGATGGTTAAGCTTCTGAAGATTTGGAAGTAGAACCCTGGTCCTTGTTGGAGACTTTGGGAGATTTTGTCAAAAGAGGGTCATTAGTATGAGAGGAAGTGGGATGTGTAAGATAAGGAGCTTTGAGTCGCTCCCATAATGCCTCATGTTCTATGTTCCTCGAATGGAGAAATCTTATGTTTTCATCTAGTTGAGAGAATGGTTTAGAAGCTATTGTGCTAGGCTTTATAATTGGTTTTTCAGAAGATTTGGGTGGTTGTGAGAGTGGGAATGTGTTAGATGCGGCAATCTCAGGCCAAAGGTGAGAGAGAGCCATTACTAGATCATCTTCGGTTGAAGTAGGTGAAGAGACAAGTTCTTCTCTCGATGGAAAAGGAATTGGAGAATGGGGTTCTTCGAGAGGAAAGAGCATAGGGATGATCGTGCCTTCTACTTGTGGTTGAAGATTAGGAAAGGTATGGTCCTCTATTGGTAGTAGGAAGGATAAAGGTGGGGCTAGTGGTGTTGGCATGGTTAAAACATCCTCCAATATAAGAGGGGTAGATAAAGGACTATTAAGAGAAGAAGGCTCTTCTTCCTGTGGTGGAGGGATAGGAGAAGAAGGCTCTTCTACCTATGATGGATAAATAGGAGAAGGAGGCTCTTCTTCCTATGACAGACAAATAAGAGAAGAAGGCTCTTCTTCCTATGATGGACAAATAGGTTAACTAACCTCTTCAAACTATGGGAGAGGTTGGTTAGGCATAAAAGGAGAGACCGTGTTGACCGTGTGTATATTACGCTCTTGGGAGTCATCGGCCATGGTTTGAATGTTATTTTGACTACGGGGATGGTTAGGAAAAGGTTGTCTAAAGATGTCTATGTTTTGGTTAGGTGGTGCATTTGGGTTATCCAAGACAAGATCACCTTTATCTAACATGTCCTGAATGATATTCTTGAGGGTTTTACAATTGTCTGTGTCATGGCCTTTGACATGGTGATAATTATAGAAGTCATTCTCCCTATACCATGCAGGGATGGCACATGAGGGATCAAATTGAGGTGGTGGTCAAATTTGGGGGAGATTGAGGACTCCTTATTTGACTAGTTTATCCAACACAGATGCGTATGATTCTCCTATTGGAGTATATTGATGTTGTATGTATCATTGTTGGAATTGTCGTGTAATGCTTTGAGATGTGGAAGGTTTGGATTGGTTAGTTGTGGTTGATGATGATGATCTAAGTACCACAGTATTTTTTGATCCCTTGGACTTGGGATTGGAAGAAGAAGATTTGGATGAAGGGTCATTTGCTTTTGCATTAGTATTTTTACTATGCAGTTTGACTTTATTTTCTTCGACAGCATGGAGTTCAAGCTTCTTAGCCATGGTGAAAGCTTTGTAAAATGTGTGGAATGTTTGGACCCACAAATTAGATGAGATGTGTTTGGCACATGCTTGTGAAAAGAGCTCAATGAGCTCTAGTTGAGTTAAAGAAAAGGAGAGTTGGTTGATTAAACTTCTCCAATGGGCAACGAAATCAGCTATTGATTCATCATCAAATTGTCTGATAGAATATAGGTCCGTGATGGAGACATTTTTAGTTATGTTAATTGAAAAGTGGTCAAGAAAAAGTTGATCTAGTTGAGTGAAGGTAAATAGAGAGTGATTGGTAATAGAACTATACCAATCGAGGGAAGCACCAGAAAGCAACATGGGAAATGTGGATAGTAATAACGCATCATCATGTGCTATAAGGTAACAAGCGTGTCTAAATGCTCATAGATGTTGCTATGGGTCCTCTTTACTCTGAAAGCGAGTAAACTTGGGAAGTTCCCACTGACTAGGATATGGTCAGATTAGGACCAATGGATGAATAGGTTCATTACATATTTGTTCATATGAGAGAACATTTATTGAATCTAAAATGGATGTCTCAAGATTAGACACCTTATCCATCAACATCTTTATTAGATCGATTAATGGAATTGCAGGTGGGGCACCCCTTAGGTTGTAAGGCATTTGGAAGGTGTTAGGTGGAACGTATGACATAATTGGTTGCACTTGTATAGGTGCAACATATTGGTAGTTCGTCATAGGGACTGATGTTGAGGCCAAGGGTGGTTGTGTCATAAAGCTAGAAGGCACAACTTGGCTTGATGTCACCAAAGGTGGTTGGATGGTGGCAACACTAGCCAAAGGATAAGTAGTCACTCTTGTATTTATGGGTGCAAGAGATGTGGGATGGAGACAATTAAGTTTTGGAATGGTGTAGGACTTTGTTGAATGGTTTGTGGTTGAGGGGGTATAGAAACCCCAATGGAGGTAGGTCCAGAAACAAAAGGAGAGGCCACACTTTGAATATTGGTCATGGTCAGGTTGTTAGTTGATGCAATGGCCTGGGTGACCATGGGTTGGGCTACAGAGGTTGTTGATATGATTGCCATTTCAACTAAGGAAGTTGGCATCCCATAAACTGGGTTACCTAAAGGATCTCACATTTGGCTTCTCACGAGATAGTGCTGAAGAGCCTTGACATTGAGGTCAAGGAACCTTTCAAAGTCTTGGTCCCCTTCAGGAAAAATAGGGGGTTGAGTTGGGGTTGGTTGGATAGGAGTACGCTCAGTTTTTGAATTATACTCCATTTGGGGACTTGATATAGAAGGCGAAGGTGGGATTGGTTGTTGCCTTGCATGGTCAACAAGAGTTTTGGTTTGACTACATGTCAAAACCATCCAAGGCAAAATAGATTTAGGTTCTAAAAACTGTATGTTCTAGCCTCGAAAAACTAGAATGTGTTTTTACTAGAAAAAAAGTTAGATTTTTAGCTTGTTTTTTGAGAAGAAATATTTTTGACAATGACCAACGTCGGTAGAAAAACTGATGTCAGTGAAGTAAATTGCCGATGTCGGTCAGATAACCGATGTCGGTGGAAAAAAAGATGTCGGTTACTATGTATTTCTAGAAACTCAGAAAACTAAAAGTTTTTGGAAGAAAGAAGAAAGTCTGAGTTGTTTTTAGATCTCAGAATGTGACCTCACTAGCTCAAAAAATCAAATACAGACAAAAAAATAGATGATGGCAACCAACTACTAGACATTAATTCCTAAGAATAAATTTTAGAGTCGTGGTGGCTTATGCCTTAGAAGAATATGTTTGGGAAGTTGGGCTTTTAGAACATGTCTTAAAAGAGGCAGTCTAAGGTTGGTTTCGGGTTATGTTTTGGTGCTCAAAAGTCTGTGTTAGGTTTCGTACATGGCCTGGTGCTAGGAGCTTTCTCCCCTCACTTCATGAGCCTAGAGACAAGCTGGGTCGCTTATCCAATATATACTTCCCCTAGAGTTTATACTCTACCAGAGAACAGAGTGGGTTCTCCCCTTGGTAGTGAAGTCCAAGTAGGATTACCAGGAAGGGTAAGGTATCCACTAGGTGATGAAATCCTAGTCGGGCCTTGTCTCAGGTATGTTTAGATGTTTGACGTTGTGAATGTGGTCAGGTTGTGTAACATATGTGCACTACAATTTATTCATAATGTGCTTTTAATTACTAGATGAGCTAAAAATATATTCAAGCAGGAATGAGATGCAATATATTTTTAGCCCAAATTGAAATGTTTTGTTCAGATGCAAACAAGTAGGAAAAGGTTAAGAGCATGAATTTGACTACTCTAAGATGCAGAGAAGAAGTGACAAGAAGAAAAAGTTCTTTTTAACTTGTGCTAATGGTGTATTTTTGAAATAAGGAGATAGAAGAAGGATACAAGGAGAGAAAATTTCCTAATGCACCTATATGAAAGTTTTCCTTTAGAAGAAATGAACCCAAGGAAAACTCTAGGGTCCCACCAGGCATGCCAGAATGTTTCTACTCGTTTTCGCTTTTCACATTCAGAAGAAATGAGAAACTGAAGTTAAATGGTTAGGGGTTAGATGATACCTGGATGAAGTTGCACACCGTATCCAGATGATTGAAGGAGCTCCTCTTTGGTTGTGGAGGATGACACCTGTAGATAAGGACTTAAACAAGAAAAATGTTAGATGTATATATGGTGGACTACCAAGCAAAGCTTGGTCTCAAAAGTGCAAAGATTTCCTTGAGGGATGACAGTCCACTTATTTAACAAAAGAGTGTTTCTAGAAAGAGAAATAATGAAAGGCTAAAGAAGAGAAATAGATAACACGTACCTGATTCCTATAATCTGCCTCTCACAGTCACTAACGCTGGTTAGTCTGTAGTCATCGGTTAGGCTGTCGATGTCAATAGGGGCAATGGGCCTTGATGCTGATGTCGGTAGGGGAAATGGGCATTGGATGGGTTTCAGGGAAAGTCTTTGGTTGACAGAATGGTCTAGGATATTCAAAATGGTTGTGCAGGGATGCAGAATAGTGGATAGAGTCTTAGGGAGGACCAAGGTAGAGGACAGGGGTGGAAGGAGAATGAGGATGAGAGGAAGGCTTTTCAGCCTTTTCGGGAAGAAATTTGGGTTGTCTATCAATAGTACTTAGGAATAACCAATGGACTAATCACCAATGCATTCCAAAAAATACTAAAATATAAACCAGAAGAATACTTAGCTCTTGGTGGAGAACCAAAAGTGTAGAAGACTTATTTCCGTTATGGCTGATGTAGGAGACTTCGTGCAATCTTATAATCCAATGTGGAGTGAATTCTGTAGAGTTTCTTAGCCTGGAGAGTGATGATAGAATGTTGATGCCTACAAAGAGTTGAGGATCAAAAGAATTCAGATCTTGGGAGCAAGAGAATTCGCATTCAGGCTGCAGTCAAGGTCAAAATTTAGTTTTAAGCAACTGACGTCAGCGATACCCACTGGCATTGGTCGACTGTTAACTGACGTCGACGGCTAGAAAATGGGGAAAAAGGCTATTTTTAGCCTTTTTCCCATTCTTCCATCTGCCAAATTCGGTTGTCATTGTTAAACGGTCCAAAGGCAGGTTTAATAGGTGTGAGAATTAATCAGAGAGTTAAAATTAGGTCTTAGGTAATTATGATTAGTCATAGGGTGATAAATGGCCTAAGAGCTAGGAATCCAAGGTGAGGTGTCTAGAGGGAATTATTAATTTAAAATAAGTATTTTAAATTAACAAAGTATAGGTTAGGCATGTTGAAGTTAGAAAGGGACCAAAGGGGGGGTTGACACTATTTTGGTGTCTACACATACTCATCCAAATCTAATGTAAGCAATGCCAGAGAAGGACAAAAATAATAGAAGATCAAAGAAATTAGTTTGCCATCAATGACAAAGGGGGAGATCATTGGCAATATGATTGTCATTGATGCCAAAAGAGAGATTATTGGCATTATTAATGTCATTAAAGCTCAGGGCTAAATATTATGATTGTAGGATATGAAAGGGATCCTTTTAGAGGTCAAGGATGATTGGAGTGATTATGTGTAAGAGGGTAATTCATCCAATTCTTCATATTTATCATCAAGACATTTTGGGTTTATGACATGAAAATTTGAGAAGGCAATTTGCTGACATCACCATTACCAAGTGTGGATGAGTCTAGGGGAGTTGGTCATATGGATATGATCACATTAGTCCTTAATTTTTGTGTGAAAAATCTTAGGTCATGTTATGTAGTGTGACAAAAGATATGCATGAGAAAATTAAGGATCCTAGGTATTTTGAGAGTGTTTTCCCATACTTAGTCAAATTTACAGATGGAAAGAAAAAACTTAGGCATTTTTATGATGTCATATATTGCACATGTGAAGGTTTCTAGAGTATATTATTATATGGATGGAATCCTTTATGTGAGAGGATATTATTCACTAAATTACAAGTCATGCAATGAAGCGCATCAAAATTTATGTAAGAACAAAGTTGGCCTTCTAAGCAATTCTAAGCATAGATAACTCTATGGCAAAAGAATCTGAGTGAGAAAATTAATTTCATTATATCTTGAACATGAGAGTGATTCAAGAATAAGTGATATTATGGGTTTTTTCATTATCATTCCTAGTTTACATGGTCCAAATTTTAGAATAGGCGGATGAGAAAAGCAAAAGATATGAAGGTGCAAAGTTAGCCTTCTAAGCACATTGAGATGGTCCTCATACTTAATTAAATCTACAAAAAGCAAAGTTTGAGCTTATTTGAGCTTAATCATACATTAAATACCCAATGATGTGTAGTGAAATTAAATGTTCAACGATAAATGTGAGGATGACAAGTGTCTTAATTGTGGTAACTAAAAGCAATGTGTAGAAGGCACCGACTAATGTCAAGTGTCACATTCTCGAGAGATAAGTAGAGATAAAGATAGATCTTGTCAAAAGATAGAATGATGAGTGTTTAATAATAAAATAAAGATCCAATGGAGTGAGTAGACTCATATGAGATTAATTTCTTAAAATTTAATAAGATATAGGAAAGTTAAATACAGATCTTGTTTGACAAGATCGACGAAGCGTATTCATTTGAAAGGCTCAAGAAGCACCTAGATGAGATAAAGAGCTCAATGCTTAATTATAAGACAAAATTAAAGTTCATGAAACTTTTAATATCCAATCACATGTAGGATCTTAGATCATAAATATCAATGAACTTGTTTTAAAGGTCGTAATGTTAAAGTCTAGAAGCATACAAAGATCAAATGAAAAGTGTAATCCTATCAGAGCTTATTTAAATGGACATGTTTCAAAGTTGATAAATTTGAATGAAGACCATCAAATCATGGTGCCAAACTTAAGATCAATAATTGATATTTAATTATATGATCATGTTAATAGTCAAGCACAAGAACATGTAGAACATACAATTAAGTTATGAATCATAACACAGTCAATAAATTTGATTATTGTGATCTATCAAATATATGTAAATATGCATGTGCTTCAAAACTAGAGCCCAATATATGCCAAATATATTAATGAGACCAAGAATCATGGTGGTGGAGCATGAGTTCAAGGTGGGAAATTTATAGCTAAAGACAAGAACTAAAGTCTAATAAAACAAAGTGTGATGTGTTACCAAACTAGTGTGAACACGGATGAGATACATAACCGTAGATCAATTGTTTGTATATATATATATTAATTTTAGGATAAAAATAATTGTTGTTGGTATTATTGAATTATGTCAAACATAGAGAAATATAGAGATATAAAACTAGAAGGGAAGAGAAGAGAGATGAAGTGCATAGCATGAAAAATTACATACCAGACCTATAACAGAGAATAGGGAATTGGATTTATTTATGAATCTATATTATAATCTAGAGTTGTAGCTCCATAGTAAAATTTGAGAGGTAGGTGCCATCAGATAAGTTGAGTTGGTGATCATTTAGGGATTGGGTGTTTCTTTAGAGTTGGTGCTCTTAAATCAAGGGATTGGTGTCTATTTAGAGTTAGTGCTCTTAAATGTGTGATCAGTGAGGATTTGATTGTGAGGCTAGTTTAGAATAGTAGATTCTAGCAACTATTCTCACTATGGTTTTTCCTATATTGGGTTTTCCATGTATAAATGTGTCATCATGTGAATTCATGTGTGTGTGATCTCTTCATATTTTTTTAATCTTCATATATTTTCTAGATTTTTTTTAAAGGGAAATAATAAGGACTATGTTAATCAATATATTGATGTACCCCCATCTCAGTATATAATTGTGTTCCAACATTTTATTTTTAGCATTAAATGTGGAGTAAGAGGAATTAAAGATATGTGGATCAACGTTAAGATATTACCCATTTTTTTAATAAGTGTTGGTATATTAAAGGGCCAAGATAAAATTTAGTATTGGTCTAACATTTCAAACACTGGATTAATAGAATTTGCCCAAATACATATGTAATGGCTTTCTCTATTTTTCAAGATATTTATGTAACCTATTGGCATAAGTGAACCTATTGGTCAAATACAAATACTTATAGTTTATTACACTATAGATACCTCAAAAAAAATTGGTATAAAATAATAAGGGAACACCATAATATATTTTTGCATCTTTATGATAATGTTTTAAACCATTAGACATGTTCTCTTAATCAAATAAAACACAAAAAAATACATGTACTTGGTATAAAATAACAAGGGAATAGCATAATATACTTATGCATCTTTATATTAGAATTTATAAATGTTATAGACATGTTCTTGTAATCAAACATGACAAAAAAATACACATTTTTCTAATCAAGTATCAACGATTTTTAGTCAAAATTAGAGTCAATCAGTATTAATTATCAAAATGTAATATGTCTTCGTGAATCCATAGAAAATCAGTGAGGATCATAAAATTTGTTGTCCTTCCTCAATCAACCTCAGATTTGTGATGCCTAAATTTTAAATTTCAATATCCCAATTTTCTTCATTTTGTTCTCTATAATTGTTCTTTTCATTTTCTTCAAAAGTTGTTTGACTCAGATCTATTATTGTAGAACTCTCTGAGTGTAGTGTGTTTGAAGAATTATTAGTTAATAATCTTTTTTTAGATGGATAATTTAAAATTACCATAGTTATTTCAAATGAAAAATTGAGGACATAATATCTATTTGTATAGAGCCTTAATCAAGTCTCCAAATTCGTGTCAAGCTTATTTCTTAACTTTGAAATAAAAAATGACAATCCATTAAAAATTATATCATCTTCCACTAATCCAAAAATCATTTTTTTCCATAAATTAGTAAGATTAAAATATTCTAAGATACCATCATGTAGTATTTTACTCAAATTGAAGGTGACCCATAGTCTTGTGATGAAGCAAGCTTCGAAATCATTGTCCAAAACATTAACTTGTTACAACATTGTTGTGGCAAATCAAATATATTGTACCCTTATATTTTAAAAATATAAAATGCATTCATTTTATTCATCATTCAATTATACACTCTTGTAGAAGTGTTGGGCCAAGGTTTTTATTTTATTCTAAAATTCTGATGAGCTGACATTTTTCCAATATTAAGGGTACACCATAGCCATGGATTGTAGTAGTTCATCTCAAGGAAAAAAAATTATAATATCTAAAGAGTGACATTTTATAATTTACTTCAAGGCATACGTTATAGAGGATACAACCTAAAGGAATCAATCCATTATAACAAGAATTTATTCTAGTCTATTAGATCAACGAACTATTCTAAAAGTGTCTAGAGGTATTTTATATCCTCACACTTCTTCACATAAATATCCATCTTCATTAAACTATAAATAGCTAATACTATGTTCAAATTTGTCATTAAGGTCCAACTTGTGAACTTTTATCCTATAAATGATTATTATGTCAAATACAAATTATAAAGGGTAAGGCATATTAATTTTCTCAACTTAGAATATTTTTGAATTTACATTGTTCTTTCTTGAGTTTTCTTTATCGTTAATTTCATTTCATTAAACATGGGTAAAAGGCTATATAATATCAATAATGTCTTTATATCACTTAATTAAAACAAAATATCCAAAGGTTTTTATATTGTGTGTCATTTTTCTTCTATTATTCCCATCAATTACTGATATTATACATATACTCTATGTTCTAGTCCACAAAGGGCAATACGTCAAGCATAAACATCCTTAAGTAGCTTGGTGCTAGGATTTGAAGGGGACCCTAAGGACTAATAGATTAAATACCTCCTTCCAACCTATTCCATTGGTTGGAAGGGTTAGTGTCCATTGGATGTTACAATTACCTTCTCATATTGCGATAGATTGATGAGGTCGCATCTACTTCTGCGCACATCTATCAAATTACATTCATCCTACTTGTCTCACTCTAGTACATTCATCCTACTTAGTCTCACTCTAGCACAATCATCCTACTTGTCTCACTCGAGCACATTCATCCTACTTAGCCTCACTCTAGTACATTCATTCTACATGTCTCACTCCAGGCATGGTGTGTTTGATGTTATCTGCTCAAAAGTGCTAGCTATGCCTATGTCTAGATTCCAAGAGATTAAGTCAAAACACATGTTATCAGATTCCAATCTACCATTTAATTTAGAAAATTCTCCCATGGGCATCATCCAAACCTGTAATGCTTCCTTCTTAATTATTACTGAGGGTGTTAGGCCTTCATGGCCTGCTCCAGCACTTTTTCTTTATTCTTTGGTAGAAAGTATTCTTCTCTCATGTCAAATTTTAATGTTTTTAACACATGTAATTTTATTTTATGTGTTTTGGGTTTACCCACATTGAATAAGTGTTGGTATATTATAGGACCAAGGTAAAATTTAGTATTGGTCTAACATTTCAAACACTGGATTAATAGATTTGCTCAAATACATATATAATGGCTTTCTCTATTTTTCAAGATATTTATGTAACATATTGGAAGAAGTGAACCTATTGGTCGAATACAAATACTTATAGTTTATTACACTATAGATACCTCAAAAAAAAATTGGTATAAAATAGTAAGGGAACACCATAATATATTTTTGCATCTTTATAATAATGTTTTAAACCATTAGACATGTTCTCTTAATCAAACAAAACACAAAAAAAATACATGTACTTGGTATAAAATAACAAGGGAACACCATAATATACTTATGCATCTTTATATTAGGGTTTATAAATGTTATAGACATGTTCTTGTAATCAAACATGACAAAAAATACACATTTTTCTAATCAAGTATAAGCACTTTTTAGTCAAAATTAGAGTCAATAAATATTAATTATCAAAATGTAATATGTCTTCATGAATCCATAGAAAATCAGTGAGGATCATAAAATTTGTTGTCCTTCCTCAATCAACCTCAGATTTGTGATGCCTGAATTTTAAATTTCAATATCACAATTTTCTTCATTTTGTTCTCTATAATTGTTATTTTCATTTTCTTCAAAAGTTGTTTGACTCGGATCTATTATTGTAGAACTCTCTGAGTGTAGTGTGTTTGAAGAATTATTAGTTAATAATCTTTTTTCATATGGATAATTTAAAATTACCATAGTTATTTCAAATGAAAAATTGAGGACATAATATCTATTTGTATAGAGCCTTAATCAAGTCTCAAAATTCTTGTCAAGCTTATATGTTAACTTTGAATTTAAAAATGAAAATCCATTAAAAATTATATCATCTTCCATTAATCCAAAAACCATTTTTTTCCATAAATTAGTAAGATTAAAATATTCTAAGATACCATCACGTAGTATTTCACTCAAATTGAAGGTGACCTATAGTCTTGTGATGAAGCAAGCTTCGAAATCATTGTCCAAAACATTAACTTGTTACAACATTGTTGTGGAAAATCAAATATATTGTACCCTTAGATTTGAAAAATATAAAATGCATTCATTTTATTCATCATTCAATTATACACTCTTGTAGAAGCGTTGGGCCAAGGTTTTGATTTTATTCTAAAATTCTGATGAGCTGGCATTTTTCCAATATTAAGGGTACACCATAGCCATGGATTGTATTAGTTTATCTCAAGGAAAAAAAATTATAATCTCTAAAGAGTGACATTTTATAATTTACTTCAAGGTGTACCTTATAGAGGATACAACCTAAAGGAGTCAATCCATTATAACAAGAATTTATTCGAGTCTATTAGATTGACGAACTATTATAAAAGTGTCTAGAGGTATTTTATATCCTCACACTTCTTCACATAAATATCCATCTTCATTAAACTATAAATAGCTAATACTATGTTCAAATTTGTCATTAAGGTCCAACTTGTGAGCTTTTATCCTGTAAATGATTATTGTGTCAAATACAAATTATAAAGGGTAAGGCATATTAATTTTCTCAACTTAGAATATTTTTGAATTTACATTGTTCTTTCTTGAGTTTTCTTTATCATTAATTTCATTTCATTAAACATGGGTAAAAGGCTGTATAAGATCAATAATGTCTTTATATCACTTAATTAAAACAAAATATCCAGAGGTTTTTATATTGTGTGTCATTTTTCTTCTATTATTCCCATCAATTACTAATATTATACATATACTCTATGTTCTAGTCCACAAAGGGAAATACATCAAGTATAAACATCCTTAAGTAGCTTGGAGCTAGGATTTGAAGGGGACCCTGAGGACTACTAGATTAATTACCTCCTTCCAACCTATTCCATTGGTTGGAAGGGTTAGTGTCCATTGGATGTTACAATTACCTTCTCATATGGCGATATATTGATGAGGCTGCATCTACTTTTGGGCACAGCTATCAGAGTACATTCATCCTACTTGTCTCACTCTAGTACATTCATCCTACTTAGTCTCACTCTAGCACATTCATCCTACTTGTCTCACTCTAGCACATTCATCCTACTTCACCTCACTCTAGTACATTCATTCTACTTGTCTCACTCTAGGCATGGTGCATTTGATGTTATCTGGTCAAAAGGGCAAGCTATGCCTATGTCTAGGTTCCAAGAGATTAAGTCAAAACACATGTTACTAGATTCCAATCTACCATTCAATTTAGAACATTCTCCCGTGGGCATCATCCAAACTTGTAGTGCTTCCTTCTTAATTATTACTGAGGGTGTTAGGCCTTCGTGGCCTACTCTAGCCCTTTTTCTTTATTCTTTGGTAGAAAGTATTCTTATCTCATGTCAATTTTTAATGTTTTTAACACATGGAATTTTATTTTATGTGTTTAGGGTTTACCCACATTGAATAAGTGTTGGTATATTAAAGGGCCAAGGTAAAATTTAGTATTGGTCTAACATTTCAAACACTGGATTAATAGAATTTTCTCAAATACATATGTAATGGCTTTCTCTATTTTTCAAGATATTTATGTAACCTATTGGCAGAAGTGAACCTATTGGTCGAATACAAATACTTATAGTTTATTACACTATAGATACCTCAAAAAAAATTGGTATAAAATAATAAGGGAACACCATAATATATTTTTCCATCTTTATAATAATGTTTTAAACCATTAGACATGTTCTCTTAATCAAATAAAACACAAAAAAGTACATGTACTTGGTATAAAATAACAAGGGAACACCATAATATACTTATGCATCTTTATATTAGAGTTTATAAATGTTATAGACATGTTCTTGTAATCAAACATGACAAAAACATACACATTTTTCTAATCAAGTATCAGCGCTTTTCAATCAAAATTAGAGTCAATCAGTATTAATTATCAAAATGTAATATGTCTTCATGAATCCATAGAAAATATGTGAGGATCATAAAATTTGTTTTCCTTCCTCAATCAAACTCAGATTTGTGATGCCTAAATTTTAAATTTCAATATCGCAATTTTATTCTTTTTGTTCTCTATAATTGTTATTTTCATTTTCTTCAAAAGTTGTTTGACTCAGATCTATTACTGTAGAACTCTCTGAGTGTAGTGTGTTTGAAGAATTATTAGTTAATAATCTTTTTTTAGATGGATAATTTAAAATTACCATAGTTATTTCAAATGAAAAATTGAGGACATAATGTCTATTTGTATAGAGCCTTAATCAAGTCTCCAAATTCTTGTCAAGCTTATTTCTTAACTTTGAATTTAAAAATGACAATCCATTAAAAATTATATCATCTTCCACTAATCCAAAAATCACTTTTTTCCATAAATTAGTAAGATTAAAATATTCTAAGATACCATCACGTAGTATTTCACTCAAATTGAAGGTGACCCATAGTCTTGTGATGAAGCAAGCTTCGAAATCATTGTCCAAAACATTAACTTGTTACAACATTGTTGTGGAAAATCAAATATATTGTACCCTTAGATTTGAAAAATATAAAATGTATTCATTTTATTCATCATTCAATTATACACTCTTGTAGAAGTGTTGGGCCAAGGTTTTTATTTTATTCTAAAATTCTGATGAGCTAATATTTTTCCAATATTAAGGGTAAACCATAGCCATGGATTGTAGTAGTTCATCTCAAGGCAAGAAAAATTATAATCTCTAAAGAGTGACATTTTATAATTTACTTCAAGGTGTACGTTATAGAGGATACAACCTAAAGGAATCAATCCATTATAACAAGAATTTATTCTAGTCTATTAGATCAACGAACTATTCTAAAAGTGTCTAGAGGTATTTTATATCCTCACACTTCTTCACATAAATATCCATCTTCGTTAAACTATAAATAGCTAATACTATGTTCAAATTTGTCATTAAGGCCCAACTTGTGAACTTTTATCCTATAAAAGATTATTGTGTCAAATACAAATTATAAAGGGTAAGGCATATTAATTTTCTCAACTTAGAATATTTTTGAATTTACATTGTTCTTTCTTGAGTTTTCTTTATCATTAATTTCATTTCATTAAACATGGGTAAAAGGCTGTATAAGATCAATAATGTCTTTATATCACTTAATTAAAACAAAATATCTATAAGTTTTTATTATTGTGTGTCATTTTTCTTCTATTATTCCCATCAATTACTGATATTATACATATACTCTATGTTCTAGTCCATAAAGGCCAATACATCAAGCATAAACATCCTTAAGTTACAAATTTCATGAACTACTTGCGAGGTTGAATTATCAATAGTTTCATAACCATATTATCTTAAATAAACTATAGCATGATCATTAGCATTGTTACTTTCATCCATTGATTAAAAGTGATTAAAACCATGTTGAACGTGATCATGATCATGATCATGAGAAAGAATGTTAGGTTCTAGTTGATTTTCTAGACTAGTTTTTCTTGTTAAAGATTTTTATTTTTTATTTTTATCAAAATATGATAGTAAGGTATTTTATTTTGATTAAACACATTTTATTTTCCTAACACTCAAACTAGGAGTAGACATTTTTTACATCACACACCTTTTGAATGCCAACTTTATGAATCACCAATTCAAACCACTCCATTCAAGGATGAAATTACTATTCCACTTATTAGATTAATTTTTGCATTGGTACTTTTAAATTTATCACCTAAAAAAATTGATACCAACATATTTATTTATAAAAAACCTAAAAAATGAACTACGAAAAAATCATTTTGAAAATGATATAGTAGATAGAATCTAAATCTACACAATTTATAAATTTATAATTTAAAACTTGAACCAAACCACAACTCACTTGAAAAAAATTGAAAAATGGGCCAACATAAATTTATAAGAATATGCTATAGTTTATTTTTTATTGATTTGATGCACCTTGGATCCTTATTTTTATGGTTGTAGAATAACAATGAATCTAAGAACCAACAAATGTTTCTAAGATGTGCATATGGATATTTAAATGTTTTGGGAAT